>JAQFVV010000977.1:0-141417 GCA_028023455.1 Epiperipatus broadwayi | reverse complement strand
TAAATGCTGTTGATATGTACATTAAATAAATAAAGAATTGAATTGAATAATTATTATTATTATTATTATTATTATTATTATTATTATTATTATTATTATTATTATTATTATTATTATTATTATTATTATTATTATTATTATTATTATTATTATTATTATTATTATTATTATTATTATTATTATTATTATTATTATTATTATTATTATTATTATTATTATTATTATTATTATTATTATTATTATTATTATTATTATTATTATTATTATTATTATTATTATTATTATTATTATTATTATTATTATTATTATTATTATTATTATTATTATTATTATTATTATTATTATTATTATTATTATTATTATTATTATTATTATTATTATTATTATTATTATTATTATTATTATTATTATTATTATTATTATTATTATTATTATTATTATTATTATTATTATTATTATTATTATTATTATTGTTGTTGTTGTTGTTGTTGTTGTTGTTGTTGTTATTATTATTATTATTATTACTACTAAAGTTAAGATAAGTTAGATGTAAGCTGATTTATGCTTAGAAAATTGTTGGCTCATGTGTCAGTGCAATATTTTGTGGAGGTAGTATATGTGTAAATTTTCATATAGGTGTGCAAATTAGTATGAGACCCTTTATTTACATGGTTGGAAAATCACCACCTAGCCAGTGAAGTTGTAGCTTAGGTCGCTCACTAAAATATTTAGTAAAATTTTATAAAGTATTTATTTTCCCATTTGATTATTTTATACACCATAAGATGATCTCTTTATTGATAGGCAGTGTGTTGGGCATATCCATGTATCCTTGTATGACTAGCGATGAATCCTAGTATACCTTAGCCTTAATGAAAAGGTATTTTTCTCATATTTGGGTCTTTTCCAACCCTCATGTTGATGCTGACTTCGTTTCCTTATGGGTGTACATTATTTAAGGTACAGTAAAGTATAAGTTATGAATGTTTTTTTGCAGGGTCGCAAAATTCATTTGATGTTTCTAGATGAGTGCGGATTTAAATGTGCGATCTGTTGTACTGAGGCATTGCGTTGTTTAAATGTTTATGTAAATAATAAGAGCCAAGAATTATGGTAAATTTAAATATTGATTTTAAGAAATAAAACATGTGGAATAATGGTGATAAGCAATGCCATATCATAGGTTCTAATTTACAACCAGTTGAGAACTTTGCTGGAATGGTAAGCAAAATGAAACTATTATTACTATAGGGACATTGATATATGATTTACGTGTGTATAAATGAAAGAATGATCGATCTGAATACCGATTCTTAAACACTGGAATAGTAGTTTAATATACGCGAGGGTAAGCAATGCTGTAAAATATCTTAAATTTAAAAGCATATAGTTAAGGCATATTTAGTTGAGCTAATTTATGTATAAGTTACTAGCTCATTGTTATATGAAGAATTATCTTCATTATTAATATTCATAATTATAGAATAAATTAATTAGTGGAAATCGTAAAAAATATTGAGAAAGTTCAAATTCATTATATTTAAATATTACGTGATTGTCAAAGAAAATAGTATAATCATTTATTTTAAATATCAAGTTAATTCATATAAATTGTAGTCCCCAGTTCATCAGTAATTAAATAATATTTTATTATCTTATAATTTAACAAAATCAGCTGTTTGTTTGATTTTATAATTTTTGTTATATGGTTCAAGAACAGGGGAAAGCTATGAGGAACTTTGTAAATATTGTAATTTTTTTTTATTGTTGTTTAATTTTATGAATAAAATTGTTGTTCTTTTAAAATGAACTCTTTGTCTATGTCTCCATGTTTTGCAGTTCAATAAATTCTGGATATCCCAATCATATACAATATTACTTAAATTTTAAACATGATTTAATTTGTTACATTATACCAGGTAAAATTTATTTAAAAATAGTTTTATAAAACTTTATTGCTAAAAATGAAGACAAGAGAAAGTTATTTTAACACTGCAGAATTTAAATAATAACTACAGAGTGTCAGTGTAATAATTTAGCAATATTAGAATTATAGAGTTATAGAAGGCAGTAGGATTGTTGTTTGATATCCACTGGATTCAAGTACCTTCCCAGGTGAACGTGTTTATCAAAATTTCTTTTAATTATAAAAGTGTTTATAGTACTTTATTTCAAAATTCATATTGAAAATATGATCTTAATTACTAAAAAATTAGAGAAAGTGGACTTTGGCTTTGTCAGATTCAGCCACAGTCAACTATGAATATAATCACTGGGATAGTATTTATTTATCACTCAATGATTAATAACAGAGTGTATAAAATTCCATACCTTGCTATTCTGAAGCCCTGAGAAAAGATTATCATAGGGGAGATGATATCTAGCCAAAATGGGAAGTTAATCTGAAAACAGAGCAAGAGAAATTAGTATGAGTTACTAATGTTCGTAAAGAGGATTAGGAATGAGGGTATGATGAGAAGGATGGATTACGAGGATGACGAAGGGCATAGAAATTGTTTAGTTTCTTTTAAATTTTAATTGTGGCTTTGATGATAATGGATGTGAATGTGTTGAGAGATGTAAAGTATAGTAGGGAGTGAAGTTTAAAATTTGCTCCTCTCCAATAAGTATAAGAATTTACAATATAGTGTTTTATTCGTTTAGTAATTAATTGTTTATTAACCGATTCATTAAATATTGTTGTAAATTATTAAGTAATTATGGATAAATAATATTTAGCATAAGAAAATGTTATCAAAGTTATAATTTGACACCCTGGCAATTGTTATTATTATGCTGCCTATCGCCATCAATCCTGGAGGATGGCCGATCCTGAGAGAAGTGAGTGAGAGGGTGCGATTCGATCCGTTACTCGATTTCTTTCACTCTCCCTCTTAGTAACTTAGTGAGGTTATAATATATATATATTAATAATAGTTATACATGAAATATAGTTTTTGACACATGGTTTTGTGTCTTTTTCAACGCATCTATTTTAACATTAACCAATTATTACAGATAGAAAATATAATTTTAAAAAAATTAATTAACAAACAATACATTATTCTAGATATGATGGTGATCTATTGAACTGGAAACCTTCCAATCTCTTTCTGTTTCACCATCAACCTAATGACCTACTCGTCTGAACTAGTTTCGAACCTATCTTAAATGAAAAAATGTTATATAAAAAACTTTGCTATCATGGCCGCTTGAATGGCATCATCCATTTACATACAAAAGTATGCTATAATTATAGCGTAGAAATCCTCATAATTATTCATAAAATGTTTTATTAATTTATCAGTCAATTCTTAATTATATTCGCTATTATATTCGTATGTGGATAGATAATTTAAACCTTGGAATAATGGCATAATGATTTATATATATATATTTAAGATTAAATAAAAAGTTATAATGTAAAATGTTTTCATTAAAATATATTTATGGTTTTCTGATTTAATGTTTTATAGATATAGCTGAAACTAAAGTATTTTCTTTTAGATCTGTCAAATTTGTTTTTTGTTTTTTTTTTAAACAAATAATATTGGGAAGGAAAATATGTAAAAGTTATTTATATCAAGTTAAAATAAAAGTCATCAGTTTATAAATAAAAATGGGAATTTTGTGTAAACAAGAAATCAGTTAGTGACCACACCTGGGGTAAAAGTAAAATCTAGTTTACTGATTGAATTTGTTTCAACAAAAGACTTTATCATTAAATCAGAATACCGTTACTATCTGCTAAGCCTTAACATTTTATAACACTTAAAAAGGAATTTAATTAATGAAACTGAATCAAAATTATATAATTTATATATTTTAATAATTTTTTAAGTAAATTAAAAATAACACCTCAGAGACTTTATCAGTAGTAAAAATTAGATTATATTACCAAAAAGGTGTTAAGGCTTGGTGGAAATATATAAATAAGCCACATTTTAAGCGGGAAGATATACTCCATCTTGTTTTTGAAGAACTGTTACTACCAGAAGCTGAAACTTTATTAATTTCACTATGTCTTGCTAGTCAGGCAAAAATTTGCTGCCGTTCCCGTGATGGAATGCCGAAGTTTGATCCACCCAAGCCCGAAGCAACAACCAACATTGCCCTAACAAGCTTATAAAAAATAGAAGATGCCATAAGCCACTAAAAAGGACTTGCCTTCATTCCAATTTCAGTCCAGCTACAGGAACACCATTTTAAATTGTCTCCCAACTAAATAGAAGATGCCATAAGCCACCAAAGAACTCACCTTCATTCCAGCTCGAGTATCTCCAGTTCAGCTATAGGAGAACTGTTTTAATATTATTAAAATTGCAGAGCTCTGTGTAAAATTCAACATAATCATTATTTCTTCAAAGTCAGGTTAGCTAACTATAAATTCAAAGATCAGCCTTTCAAGCTAATTGTGCATGCATCTTTTGTGAGTGTTAAATAATAAATGAATACTTCCCTCCACAATACAAGATATAGTATTTATGCAGGAATAAAAGAAATCCTCTTATTCCTATGACTCAAATTCTTTTATATGAGCAAATATGAAGTACTGTTGAGGAAAGCGTGAGAGTAGAATTCTCACTTTAAATTACTATTTACGATGTTTGAATGAATGACGTCGGTGAAATTGTCTAGAATTTACTTGCTCATATAAAAGAATTTGAGTCATAGGAATAAGAGGATTCCTTTTATTCCTGCATAAATACTATATCATGTATTGTGGAGGGAAGTATTCATTTATTATTTAACACTCGCAAAAGACGCATGCACAATTAGCTTGAAAGGCTGATCTTTGAATGTAATACAATTGTACACATAGCATCATATAAAAATAAATGCTTATTTACTAACTATATTATTATATATAAATCAGCATTTATTTTTATAGCGTCTGTATACAATCGTAATTACATTCATATCGGCCTTTCAAGCCAAATTGTGCAAACGCTTTTGCGAGTGTTAAATAATAAATGAATACCCTCTGACCAAACAAGATATAGAATTTATGCAGGAATAAAAGGAATCCTGTAAATTCTTTCTAAATTGTTTTCTAAATAATATTTTAATTTTATAAAATGAAATACTTTTTCTTTAATTTCTTTATTAATTTAATATTTTGCTATATAACTTAATCACTGCAGTTATATTTATCTTTCTTTTGCTTATTTTAATAATTATTAATTATGCCTATGTTTCAAAATGGCATGCATTTAATTATAGAATATGTTTTTTGAAGATATTATTTAAAAATCTTAGTATTGTATTAATTATAGCATCATTTTGCGCACCGTTTCAAAATCCTAAGTTATAAATAATGGCGACCCTTTATGCTTGTTATTATTTTGTCATTTAGTAAATAATTAATGTAAATATAAAATGTGGCTTATAAATTTAAATTTTCAACCTTTAATTATTATGTTACTAAAGATTAAACTAGCTTGGAGTGTGATCATAAGTATATTTTTCTTATTAAAGTATTCATAAGTCCCTTAAATATACTTATTCCCCCTTAAGAGTTTATTAGTTATAGATAACTAAAGAGATTGAATGGGATAAAGTTTGTCTATATATATTCCCGTCAGTAGCATATCGTATTTCTCATGCTACAGAAGAGTTGGCTCTTTTGCTCAAGCTGATAAACTAGTGTTCATTTAATGTATAGTATTTAATTTATAATATACTTCGGCTTGGCAGATGAGAAGTTTATTAATATTTTATTGTTGTGCTGTTTTTATATATATAAGATGGAGCCACGGTAAGTCCAGCCTATCTTCCTCTCTTATGGGTAGTGCAGTAGCTAAGACAGAGCTAAGGGCCAGATTAGCACATAACTTCCCCGCCTCTTATGAACCAAATAAAGGTTCCCTTTTAGCAGCATGACGATCGGTTATTGGGTAAACCGGTGTCGATCACGAAAACCCTAAAACTATTCTTCCATTCGCAGAGCAACTTTATATTATTATATTTTACTTGTGCGTAGCATATTAGTAAAATCTTTATAGCCAACTCTCCCTCCATAATATGCAATCTTTGGCATTGAACCGAAGCATTCTTGAAAACCCGTTCGATCTAAAGCTATCTGGGATGCTTTATAAGCCCATATTTAATATATAAATTTATCATAATCGGTTGTATTATTAAGCTTCTCTCCAGACTTGGTTTGATTTTATGTATAATAGCCACTCGAACTGATGATGAAAGGGCATAACTAATAAGTGGAATGTAGTGATTCATTATATAGCAATAATATTTAGCTTCATTAAATTTGAGCCACAAATTTATTTAACCCAAATATCAATTATTGTTTGTACAAATGGCCTAGAGTAATGTTGTTTAATAAGTAAAAATGCCTGCATGCATTATCCAATGCTAAGTAATGGGTTATATCAAAAAATATATATATGAAATTGTCAATAAATATATTTTTAATTCATCATATATCAGTTTCTGTCTCATTATTAAATCAATCCAATTCACTAATTGACCATTGCTATTCATTAGTAAAGCCCCTATTAATTAAATATATTAGATTTTATCTTTGGAATGTCTCTAGTATTTAAGTTGTTTATATATATGTTTAAGTCCATGAGTCTTATTGTTTTCTCTGATTTGCTAGTGGGCCAGATTAAGAATTAATTCTCATGTGCCATCATTGTTATGTTGTCCATTAGGTGTTTGATCTGGGGCTTGGAGAATGGGTTCGAATCCAGGCTGGTCCCTGACCTAAATCATGGGTTTGCCTGGGTTCAAAGTACATTTTGTGAGTTCCAGCTCATGTTAGATGGATAAGCATATTTTGACTGGTACACTATTAATTATGCTAATAAAAGAGCTATGAATAATATTTATAAAGATTTTAATAATAATATATATAATATTAAATTTACAGAAGTAGAATTTGAAGATAAAATTAAATACTTAGATGTTGAACTTGATGTAGGTAATAACAATAAAATTATATTATTTCAATAAACAAGACAAATTTTAAAAAATGATTCATATAGAATCATCATAAGCATGGATACAAAAAATGGCAGTCATTAAAATTTTTAAACGTAAAAATGATAAAGTATAATACAGATACAAATGTAGCATTTACAAAAAAATCAATTTATTAAATTATGGATATAACTCTAAAAATATTAAATATATACCTTTTAATTACAAAAAAATTATATTAAATAATAACATTTCTATTCAAAATTATTATAATGATGATAGCAGTAATAATAGTTCAAATAAAAAAAGGATTAAATTATCATATTATCCAAAAGTTTGCAATATATTAATAAAAAACAAAAATTATATTAATAAACATATAAATATATATTGGATGGGCAAACAATAGTCTAGAAAAAGTAATAGGTAATTAAACATCAAGAGGCTAAATAAAATACAAAAGAAATCATATATAAAATTAATTGTGACCATTGCAATATTACTTACTATAGTCATACAGGTAAACAGAACTAAAAGCCAAATAACATAACAATGCAATTAATAGATGAGATAATAAATCTGCTTTATACATTCATTACTTCATTTGTGGATATAAAATAGATGCTACAAAAAGTATTAAACTTCAAATTATATTAAAGATTCAAAGAAATGACAAATATATGAAACATATTACATTAACAATAACTTAAATAATTGTATGAATATTTACAAAACTTCAATAAAATCACTTAGTAAATATAAAGTAATATAGGCTATATTTTTATTGTGTATATTATTTCATACAGTCAATTCTTTGAAATCTTATTGAGTCTCTATGATAATTTTATACTGTTTGATCATGTTTATTTTGTTATTGTAGTTATTTTACTGCCATTATAGTACTGTAGATGGTGTTCTATCTGCAATAATTGTTTAATGTTAAAATAGCTGATTAACATTTGAAAAGGGCACAAAACCATGTGATGAAAAAAGCTTTTTATTTATAATTACTATTAATATATATATATATATATATTTATGGCTACAGAAAGAAGTTTGCTATTAACTGAAAGGAGACCCTTTGATTCTTCTTGGAGGCCTTAAAGGAACCGAGCAGGGCAAATTCCTAATGTCCACTCCCTACATTCTTGTCATTGCAGCTGTTATTACTATGTGATTATTCATATAGTATACGAACATGGATGGGCTGCTCACCAACATGCATTAGCCAGTGTGGTGAGTTTATTGGCTTTTTACCTCTGAGTTTAAGATCGAGAAACACCATGCTCTTTCTTCTCAGTGCCTGATAAGGCAGAATGAATGTTTGTGTAAATGATAAATATTTTTCCAATACATACATACAATTATGACAGACAAAAATAAAGCATGGCCCTTATTCCCAGGAGGCTGTAAAGTCACCAACCAAGGCAGCAGTTGGTGGCCGAAGGCGGAGGGTGCTAAGAATCCCGATTGTGGACCCAGGCTGCCATTTGATGATGACTTTTTATTTAGGTACTTACAACTGCAGATCACTTTCAAGTGAAGGAAGATTGCAAGAATTAGAAGAAGAACTCTCTTATATTAAATGGGACATTATTGGACTTTGTGAAGTTAGAAGAAAAGGTGAAGAGACAATTGATTTAAAAAGTGGACATATACTCTATTATAAAGGCACAAATATTGGAAATACAAGTGGAGTAGGATTCATTATAAATAAAAAGTGGAAGAACAATATTGTGGAGATTGATGGTGTATCAGACAGAGTGGCAAGATTAGTTATACAACTTAATAGCAGATACCAAATGCAGATAATTCAGGTTTATGCCCCAACAAGTTCTCATAGTGATGAAGTAGTAGAAGATTTTTATATGGATGTACAAAAGGCATTTGATCAGAGTAAACAACATTTTAAAATTGTTATGGGAGACTTTAATGCTAGAATTGGTAAACAAATGAAAGATGAAAGTGCTGTAGGTAATTTTGGTTATGGTAATAGAAATGAGAGAGGATGTAGACTTGTGGAATTTGCAGAAAAAGAAAAACTTTATATTATGAATTCTTTTTTTGAGAAAAATGTTAAAAGGAAATGGACATGGAAGCATCCAAATGAAGGTACAGCAGAATTGGATTATATTTTGACTATCAGGAAATACATATTTCAAGATTGTAATGTTCTTAATAAATTTAACACAGGAAGTGATCATCGATTAGTAAGGTGTAAGATACATGTTAATGTGAAACTAGAGAGACAAAAATTATTAAGAAAAACAATATTTACAGTTGATATTCCTAATCTTCAGAAACATTCTAATGAATTTAAATTAGAACTTACAAATCGGTTTCAAGTATTAGTAGATTTTGAACATGATTCAGATTGAATGAAATTAATATGAAAATAACTGATACACTTTTAAAAACTGAAACAAAAATAGCTGGTAGAAAAAAGCAACAATTGACCAATAAAATTTCTACTGAGACGAGAATTTATGAAGAAAAGAAGGAATATGAAGATATACAAAAATGATGCATTAAAGAGAATTGAATATCTCGAATTTTGTAAAATGGTGCGGAAAAGAGTTGAAAATGATATAAGAAAGTATAACTGTGAACTAGCAAGGAAAGCTGTAGAAGAAAATAAAAGTCTTAAGAATGTAAAACAACATATTGGTATTGGTAGGAAATTTATATCTGCAATAAGAAAAAAAAAGGAAATTGTTACTAAAAAGAGAGATGACATCATGAAATTGGTAGAAGATTTTTATCAAGAATTATATAGTAATAAAGAACAAGTGCCTCCTATATCTATTACATCTTCCGAATTGCCCAGAATTTTAAATGAAGAAGTGAGATACGCAATTAAATGTATGAAGAAAGGAAAGGCTCCAGGTAATGATGGAATTATAATTGATATATTAAAAGAAGCAGATGAAGAAATAGAAATTTTTTTAGCAAAGTAAATGTCTAAATGATAAAGATGTACTGGATGATTGGAAGAATGCAGTATATTAATATTTAAAAAAGATGATAAAGAAGATATTAGAAATTACAGACCTATCAGCCTTTTATCAGTTTTATATAAAATTTTTACCAAGATAATTACAACTCGTCTACAGAGAACATTGGATTTCCACCAACCAAGAGAACAAGCTGGATTTAAAAGTGGTTTTAGTACAGTAGATCATATCCAGGTGTTGAGAGAAGTTATAGAAAGGACGAATGAATATGAGTTGTCATTATGTTTTGGATTTGTAGATTATGAAAAGGCATTTGATTCTATAAACATTTCTTCAGTGATTAAAGCATTGGATCATCAAGGTATAGATCCAAGATATTGTCATATTTTGAAGAATATTTATAAAAATGCAACAGCAACAATTAGATTACATAATGATACTGGGAAAGTCAACATTGAGAAAGGTCTAAGACAAGGTGACTCCATATCTCCAAAACTTTTTACAGCAGTGCTGCAAGAAGTATTTTGTGGATTAAAATGGGAAACTAAAGGAGTGAAAGTAAATGGAGATTATTTAAGTCATTTAGATTTCGCAGATGATGTAGTTGCTTTTGCAAATAATGCTTCAGAGCTTCAGGATATGTTGCAGGAATTATCAGATGAAAGTAGGAAAGTAGGACTAAAGATAAATGTTAAAAAGACTAAAGTAATGTTTAATCGATTTGCTCAAAATATGAAAATAAAGATTGATTATGATGAATTAGAAAAAGTTAACAGTTACAAATACCTTGGTCAGATTATTAATACAGATGAAAACATAATGGAAGAAATTAATCATAGAATTAAACTTGGTTGGAGTGCTTTTGGTAGAAATAACTTGATACTAAAAGGAAATATGCCTGTGTTTGAAAAGGAAGGTTTTTAACAAATGTGTTTTACCAGTTCTTACTTATGGATCTGAGACTTGGACACTTAATAGAAGAGCAATACAGAGACTTCATACCACTCAAAGAAGTATGGAGAGATGCATGTTGGGAGTAACAAGAAGAGATCAAAAACGCAATGTATGGGTAAGAGAACAAACAGGTGTTACTGACCTCATTGAAAAAATTAAAAGATTGAAGTGGAGTTGGGCTGGACATATTGCTAGAAGAGATGATAATAGATGGACAATTGAAATTTTAAACTGATTCCAAGAGATTGTAAAAGACCCAGAAAGAGACCACATGTGAGATGGATGGATGAAATAAGAAAGTGTGCAGGGGTGATGTGGAGAAGAGAAGCTAAAGATCAGAAAAGATGGATTAAACTTGGAGAGACCTTCATCCTGCAGTGGATTGATAATGGTTGATGATGATGATGATATTTATATAGGTATTGTAAATGATACTTACATTATTAAATATACAGTATATATGTAAACATATGAAACTGTCAAGTATAAGATATTTTACTTTTTATTAATTATTAAAAAGATGAACTTTTAAATTAACATGTATTATAAGTGTATGTAAATATATATTAGGTATATTTAGATTTTCTAGTCCATCAGACATTCTTGAAGTATATTAACAAAGACATCTGAAAAAGTAAATGAGCCCCAAAATGCTTTTATCATTGAACCACACTTTTCAGTTGACACAGATTAGGAATTTCACACATATCATAATCATTTGTTCAATATTTAATAATACCAAATTATTATACTTTGATTTACTAGTTTCAAACTTTTAGCACTCACAATTTTGACTCCAATTACTTCAGATAAATATAATAATAATTATTATCAAGAGTTTATTGAACTATAGATAATCCTTAACTAGAGAGAAACTTTAAATCATGCTAAAGATATATATATCACTTTATTAATTAAGCATAAACATATAGAATAACTCTTTCTTTTTATATGCAATATCTTTTTTAGATATACTTAAAACTTCTACTCTTATTTTATATTCTTAAAATTTTGGGAGTCGTTTGCTTTTTTTCAAATGTATTCATTCATATATTTCAAAAATGTATAGCACAACAGTAGTATAAAAAATATTACATCTGAAAAAAAAAAAACATTGAACTTCAATTATTTCGTATATTTATGCTTATTTATAAAACAAATATATTAGTATATATCTGGACTAGAGATAATCTTTGGTTTAATAAATAATTAATACTAATTATTAATGTATTTATATGAAGTGTTAGTGAATATTCAATGTACAATAATATATATTATTAGAACTTAAATTTTCCAACAGTGCTATCCAAAGTTCAAATCAAGCCGATGAAAAATAGAAGTTAATTTTGGCTTGCTTCTACTAAATCGACAATAAATTATAAAATAAAAAGCACAAGATTAAAATTAAATAAGCTAAGATATTTTTATATCAATTGACTTTTGTTTTAAGTTGTTATGATATTTATTGTATTTAATTTCAGCAGAGCATTGTGCTTATTCTAATTTCATTATATATATATTATAATCTCTCATAGTTAACTAAAAGTTTTAAAAAAATCATTATAATAGTGCACAGGTTGGGAGAGAGAGATTAAATTTAAAGATAGAATGTGTCAATATGTTCTCTCTTAGTTATTTTATGTTTCTTTAAGAAAATAAAAACATGAAATAATAATATTCTAAATAAGTGTATTTAATAATCAGCCTGAGATAATAAATGAGCTGTAAAGTGCAACAACTAATTGATTAATTATAAAAGACAAACTGTACTCAGATTGCTGAAACTCAATATTTCAGAAATTAGGCAGTTTATTATTGAAACAGATGTAAGCTTACATTAACACAGAAACTTAGGAAGACTGTTTCATATATATATACAGATCACATGTGACAAAATTTTAATGTGCATATATATGAAGTAATAATTATGTATTTAATTATGATAATTGCTCTCATATTGGTTGATTATGGTCAATACTAATTTATTTTATTTAAAATGAGTTATATACTTGTTAGGGTATTTATATTCAATTAAGTGTAAGATTGTATACATTTTTATGGAATTTTATTTGATTATTTATTTTGTTTAATATGTTATAATTAAAACCTCAATCAGGCATATGGGGTGGAGGGACAGAAATTTTTTTTTAATTAAAGTGATGAAATAAAGTGTAATGGAAGTTATTAAAAACCATTACATGATATAAAATTATATCATATTAAATGCCTTATTGGTGGTCTTTATTTTTATTCTAAACATTGGAAGAGTTTCATTATTTGAGAGAAGAATGTTGATTCATTTATATTATTGTTACTGCTTGGAATAAAAAAATTGTTGAGTTTGAAACTTTGGTCTTTTTATTCTCATTCTTGCATTACTTCAGTTCAATAAGGTAATATTAATTAAGTTGTGCAACATTGTATGAAAGTTAAAACATGGGTTTCTGGGCATTCCTAGAAGAAGTATTGAGATGGTGTCATAATGGTTTTGATTGATTGTACCAACCCAAACAAATAAAAAATGCCCAGAGCTCAGGTCTTTTAGACCATAATTACTTTCTAAGCAGCTAAATGGTTATATTTATGGGGAAAGGCATATCTATATAAATGAGTAATAATGAGCAGAAAATATTACTGCAGTATGGCTAATATTACCAACAATAGGCTTAGAAACTGGTAACCCTCTTCAATATTCTCTCACCAATCTTTTGAATTGGGTTCAGGTTGAAATCCTATTACAATGTGTATATATATATGTCTGAATTATATTGTGTGTGTATGTATATATGTAAGAGCATGTGTTTTAAAATTTATTATGTAGCATACATTATTTTCAAGCTTTAGAATTAAGCTTAGTGAGTATAATGTCCTCACTGACTCATCTTTATTATAAATTATTTATTATAAATTGTATATATTGTAATGGTACAGAGTATTAGGGTGAATGATGAAAAATTATTATCATTCCCATTTAATCACAAAGATAGAAGGAATATAAGCATGAAAAAAAAATTATGAGAAATGAGCATGAGAGATCAGCAAGAAAAAAACTAACTACATTAACTATAAATTCATCAGTAAAAATAATAATCACTCATCATCATGAATGATCAACAATAAAGCTCAACAGTCAATCTTGTGATTGGATTTGAAATGAGTCTATTATAGATCAGGCTAATTATTTAACTCTTACCAACTTGGGGCAGATTATATAAATAATAATTTGGATGCACATACTTCCATAAGAATATAACAAATAAAAAAACAATGCTGGGATACTAAAACATGCTGATCATCATCACTTCCCTGCCCATTTAGTACCCTTAATGTACTGGCTCACTATAAACTTAATTTCTAAATGAATAATTAAAATGAAATGTAGTGCATAGATCTTAAAGGATATTCCTTTTCTGCCAACCAGGATCTTTATCATTTAGATGTCCATAACATTAATCACAAACCTCTTTTATATAACAGACTGTTATGCATGAATCCAACTCAGTGAGCAAAAGATATAATACAATATATAATAATTTATAATATTTTAGAATTAAATAAATTCACTGGAATAATTTAAAGGATAAAATATTGATTTATTAATAACAATTAAATTAAAATGAAATTGAAGTCATTAGAGAATGGCTATAAATATAAATTAAACCTTCTGATTTTGAGTGATACAAAAAGAAATAAGCTATCACATGGTGACTTACAATATGCTTCAATAGGTTTACATAAAACACCACCTATATATAAAAACAGATGTGCAATATAATAATTTATGAACATTTTTGAATTGTCATAAACCTATAAATGAAATTAATAATTAATGAATGATTTAACATATATGTGTTTGGGCATAGAAATGTGTGCATGCATATACTGGTGTTTATAAAAAATGAATAAATCTAATAAACCATATTTTATTTTTTCAAGGCATAATTAATTCAATGCTAAATATATATAATTCACACATACATCTGTATAAAAACAGATAGTAAGAATCAAAGTTATTAATTAATTCATTATTTCTAACAGTAAAAAAAGTTTTGACAGTCAATAAATTATTTTTTTCGGGTTACTCTTAATTAATTGCAAACATCTTTAATACTCCAGCAAGTTCTTTTGTTCAATATACAAAAATTTTTGGAGTTTACTTTTTTTTTTAATTTCAAAATAAAATCATCATTTTCAATAAAGAAAATTTCATTTAAAATTCAGTTCCTTATGGGCTTATTGTCAATATTTTTTCTCAGAGTTTTCCTCTCCCTTTTTTTCTTTAACAATATCAGGAACAAATAATCTTCTAGACACAAATGTCATTTATTATTTTTCTTTCCTTGTTTTATTTTTAGTTTGTCAAAAATTATTTATTTTTAAAATTTGTTAATTTAAAAAATTTTAATTGTCATTTTCAAGAAATTATTTAAAATAATATCATACTCAATATATATAGCAGATTCTACTCACCAGCTATCCTTTACATATATATCCTATGTAGTATCTTTATCTGTGTTTCTCTACATATAGATAAAACTTTGTACATAGCATTGTAATCTCTTGGTAAGCTGGTCCCATCTAAACCATAGATTAAGTTATTGTCATCTTCAGAAAAGGTATAAACTGGATAACTATTGACATACATATAGTCAGCTCCATTTAGACTTTATCATTTGATGGACTTCATGCACACTGGCTAGTGCACAATACATATGGAGTAATGAACCACAGAAAAGCTGGAGTTGACCTCCATGTGAATCAAAAATCTTCCATAATACCACCAGCAGCAGTAGCTGGATGCCCTATCCCTTGCCTTCAATTATCACTTCATAGTAGTAGTAATCTTGTTGTCATAATCTGTAAAACTCTTTTATAATTTTATTTCCAGCCATGTTATAGTTAGGATAGAATTTTAAAAAAAACCCACAGTAATTAAAACGTTTTTTTTTTATCTTGATTGAAAAAGTTAATGATTCTTTTAAATTCATCTAAATACTTTCAAAAATAACTTTGTAGGATTTTTATCAAAATATGTTATACAAGCTTTAATTAAAAAAATTTGACAATCAAAATAGACAGAGGAATTTTTATAATTATCAGTAAACATAAAAACATGCTTTATTTAATTTCAAAATCATATTTTATTAATTCAAAATTATTTAATCCTTAACTATTATTCCAATGTAATATAGAAAATATCTACAAATTTTTTTTTATCTGTGTTTATTTTTTACTTTTACTTTCAACTTTATACATATACATGCACACACAATATTATGTTGTAACATGACATGAGAGACATAATCGACTCAATATATTAATGATTCTAACATTTTTATGTAAATACTTTGTATCTTTAACATCAAAGGCCCATTACAGCCCCAATGAAATTAATTAATTATTAAAAATTTTCTACCAAATCACTGAGTTTAAAAGCCAAAACATTTTTTCTAATAAAGATATACTATGATCTCAATTTTTATAAGAGAATAATCCTTTAACCCTCCACTGTTCTCAATGTTGAAGTCCACATTACATAATAATAACATTTTTCTTTTACTCATCTAATCAACCCAGATTTAATTGGAATAATTATCTCCTGGCTATAATAATATTTAGATATTCATTTATTAAAATGGATTTGTTATCTATTGGCTGATTGCAATCTAAAAAATTCTATCTACATTGATTTGATTCCATAGTCATGGAAATGACACATGGCTGCAATAGCCATTATGTATTGAGGGAATTTTTATATCTGTTTAAGAATAAATGAATGAAATAATTAATAATATGCTATCCAATGTTTACATTGTTATGTCAATGAAGTACTACATTTTTCTGTGACAAAATATCATTTTTTTTAAAAAAAAACATTTAAATGAAATTTATACCAACTTTTATAATTTAAATAACACTTATTAATTATAATTTCTCTTTCTTAATGTACCTATATTTAATTATGGTCAAAAAGAAAAAGAAGATATTACCTTTCTAAAATAAAACTTGTAATAATTATAGCGTTTTTCTTCATAAGTATCTACAACAAAATGTCTATAATTATTTACAATTTAAACAAAAAATTTAAAAAATATAATAACATTTTAAGTTAAGCAGAATTTTTCAAGCAAATATAAATGACAATATGTAAAAATATGGTTGTATTTTAAGCCTACTTCAATAATTTAACAAACATGACAATATCATTACCACTATTATGGCCAATACTATTACCTCTATATTAATAATACTATTATTTAAGCACAAACCTTTACTGTAACCATCATCCCAAAACAGTTCTCCTTCTGCATAAGGTTCATTTGTCTCTTCATCATAAGCAAGAGCGACTATCAATGTAAAGTTATTCATTCGACTGCAAAGCAAATACTTATTGTTAATAATTTATTATTGATATAATCATAAATAAATAAAAATAAATTTTTCAAACTATAATTAATACAAAATTTAAAATATGATAAACTATAACAATAACAAAAAAAAACCTGTATTAAAAAGGAGTTATAAACTTTCATTATATTTTATAGGGTAAATTGCAAAACTATGTGTATATATATTGAGGAGGAGCCAAAAATAACCTGAATCCTTTTCTGGTTTCATATCTGTTGTAGTAAATATTTCTGCTGCTACATACATCTTGCAGAAACCCTTTTGCATCAATCTGCCAAATGACATCATCTTATGAAATCATGGTGACACATAACACATTGTTTTATAAAGTACATTTTGTATTTTTGTCAATTTTTTTATAATGGCTGAATTGTTTGACAATATGAAATTCTGCTTTCATTTACAGAAAAAGACAAGGAAAAAAGTTGTAATGCTTGAAACAGAATATAAGAAAGCTCATCTCATAAAGACACAAGTTTATGAGTGGTTTAATTGATATATTAAATTTACCATGTCCCTAGAAAATGTTCCAAGTGAAGTCTAAAGTGAAACAATGCTGATTTTTAATTTTCTTTATGCAAAAGGCATTTTCTTCTCAAATTTAGTTTGTAATAGTCACACATTTTATTTGCAAGTTCTGAAACATTTATATGATGCAGTGTTTGTGACAATGAAAAGAGTGCAAGTTCCACCTCCACAAAGAGTCATTTCTCAAAGCCTTGAGTATGTAACACTTTTTAATTAAATTCAGCATGTTTTAGCTTATCTATCAGCTTTATTTACTTGATCTTGTTTTGTGCAATTTTTTTAAATCTCTTAAATGAAAAAATGTCTCAATTTTTTTTGTGGACTTGGAAACGGTGGGGAAAAAATGACAGAGACATTAAAAGACATCACTTTGCAAGTATTTCCAGACTACTTTGAAAAATGAAAAACACCCTTAGATTGATGTATTGCATCAAATGGATAGTAATTTGAAAGCGATTAAATTTATAACACTTAAAAATAAGTAAACAATTGTTTATTATAAAATTCCAGTAATTTTGGGATATCCATGTGTATATATATATATACTTATATAATTAAGAGAAAAAAAATACATTCTTTCTTGGCTATGAACAAATAGCACCCTGTAATGTTAAATAAAGGACCACAAATAGAGTAAATTATCTATTTTTGAAGCTTTTAATATTTATAAGCTTATATTGGCCAACATTAATAAAAATATAGATTAAAATTAATATATCAATCAGTCAGATGAAATATGGCATTTCATAATTATTATATTAATAATCAACTTTATAAATATGGAGATATAATCTTGCTCATGTTTACATTTGCTAACTTCCATTTGATTATTAAAATAAGGTTATTAAAAGAAGATTATACCTTCATACTTGTATTGTTGGTTATTAGTCTAATAATTAGTAAATATCATATTTCATTCTGGATAATATATTAATTTCACTCTGAATTTTTATTTGGCAACAATGAACTTAGAACCATCAAAAACTCTAAGATTGGATGGAATATTTCTATTATTCATCTTTTGTTCAGCATACAGAGTGCTACTTATTACCAATCTGAGGGGGAGACTTTTCTTCTCTTAATTACTTAGCATTAAGTTACGCTAATTCTTATGCACACATATATATATATGCCATCTGAAGTACTTAAATGTATTGTGTAGTGTTAGAATGCGTCGCAATAATTTTAGCTAATCATCATTATTCATTGATCCAATAATTTTAACTCCAAAAAAATAATAATAGAAAGACAAAGAATAAAAAATTTGTGATGAATATTGTTATAATTATACTGTATAAACCAATACACAAAACTACCATATATGCCTATATTTATCATATTTTGGAACTCTATTTTGTTTATTTAATAGTCTTTGATAACTTCAATGCTCAAAATACTTTTTTAGGAAGTCTGTTATTATTGATTCACTTCATAGAATGAAGATGTGATACTATAGTAATGGATTCAAAATATCATATCTAGTAAACATAAGAACATGTTATTTATTTTATGATTTTGCTAATGTATTTTTAAAATTGACAGAGCATATTTAAATAAAAAAGTTTCAGTGTTCATGTTATGATTATGGGAAATTTATGGGTTTTTTTTATACATAAAATTAGAAAAAATAATAGCCTTATAATTTAGTTGTAATAGTTACAACCATTATAATAATATATCCCATTTTTTAACATGTTTAATGCAATAGCAGCATATAAGAGTCTGTAATATATCTTCATCAGACAAAAATGTTATTATACATAAAAAGATGCCAAGACAATTAAATTGATTGATATTCTCAAACTGATAGGTATCCAACTACTATGGCCTTCTATAAGTAGCAGAATAATGACCTTGACTAATAGCAATAACACATTTATAAATATGAACTATAAATAATATTTTTATATTTTGTTTTTAATATTAAAACTATTTTTTATATTAAAATGACTATATATTTACATTTTTTACCTTAATTTAGTTGTTGTTGATGGTTTTTGTGCAGGAATAATGAAACCACCACGAATAAATAATGGAATCTTATCCAGTGGAGCATCAATTTCTTGGCTGGCAGAAAACGTTTCATTTCCAATTGGAGCATACTATAAAAGTTTCAAAAAATTTAGAAAATTATTTATAATATTCAATATAATAATAACATGAAAGGCTAAAACCTTCAGCAGATGTACTTTAAAAATGCTTATGTGACAGCCAATCAGATGTAATAATAACTGCATGTGGAATTCTTAATTCTAAAACACAAGCCAGAACTATCATAAATTTAACTATATATAAATTTAAGCATAGAAGAAAGTGGGACCCATATTTTTCTGATAGTTCTGGCTTGTGTTTTAGAATTAAGAGTTCCACATGCAGTCATTGTTACATCTGATTGGCTGTCACATAAGCATTTTTAAAGTGCATCTGCCAAAGGTTTTAGATTTTCATGTTATTACTATGTCAACTGCTTGCGCTTAATAAATTTAATATATTCAATATAGTAAATAATTTTTGTAAATCCCAAAAGAGTAAATTTTGGGGGTGATTAGGGGATATTTGATCTAGATTTACCATAAAATAAAAAATAAATAAATACTTTGCACAGTTTAATATATGAATAGATAGACCTTTCAAATATGATATATTGGACTATTTTCATCATCTATGAGCTTAATGTTGAATGTATTGAAAATTTTAAACTTTATTTAAACTTTGTTTGGAAAGTTTAAATAAAGTTTAAAATTTTCAATACATTCAACATTAACTCATAGATGATGAAAATAGTCCAATATATCACATCTAATAATATACCATCATTACAAACCTTTAGACAAATAGACCTTTCAATCTTACAAAAAATAGTCTGCCAAATCTCACAATAAAATTTTATATATAAAGTTCTAAATGGGAAAAAACTAAAAATAAATAAATAAAGATACAAACTAATTAGATTTACTTCCATTTTTTTCTTCACAAATAAATATTGGTTAATTGAATAATTTTTTCAAGATTCCATTTTTTTATTAAATATTTTTATCATCTTTTAAGAGGTTAAAATTTCTGTGCAATAAGACATATTGTTGATAATAATAGAAGTACAGTAATAGGTATTTGTAAAAATAATTTTAAAGCAAACTTTTGACTGTTTTTTTTTTTTTTTTCAAATTTTAAGCTATTGTATGTTTATTAAGATATTAACATCAGAGGTATTATAATATATGCTATACGCTCTTGAAAATCCCAAAATGTACAACCTGATGATGGTATAACAAATTCCATACCTTCACATTCATCTGACCGCATAATTTCATTATAGCCTTCTTGAAAAACATTGGCTATGTTTTCATCGCAGTTTTTTATGTTGTTATTATAAAAACATTCATCAACTGTTTTTCTTTGTCTACAATATTTTGATTCAAGTCCTAGTCTTTTGTTTACGATTATGGCTTGTAAATCCTGTACAAGAGTAAAGCATTCGCTATTTAATACCAGACATGAACGGTTAGAAATCCAAACATCCACAAGAATCTCTGTAAGTTTTGCTCGATTGATTTATACTTGAGTATACTATGCATTTAGGACTTTCCTCATCAATACAGGACATGTGTTTTAGAAGATTTTTACAACTTTTGACTGTTAATAGCAAAAACCTACACAGCAGATTTAGAATACCTCCAATACTAACTTCAATGTTGCAACAATGGAATAATAAATAATAAAACAGGATTGCAAAATGATAAATTACACACATATAAAAACCAGATAAACAGCACTATAGTATAATCCAGTGGTCTTCAACCCTTGGTCCACGGATCGGTGCTGGGCCACAGAAGTTTTTTACTGATCCGTGATAGACTGGCAGGAAAGTTTGTAATAACAAAATAGTAAGAGTTTAAACTTTTAATTAATATAACAATTGTTAATTATTTTTTCATCTCATTTTTACCCAATTAAAAAAAGAAACAGAACGAAAACAAAATCTAATCAATCATACATAAATTAATTTGTTTTTCTAGTTATCACAGATGTTTATGGGGGGGGGGATAGAATTAATTTTTTTATTATTTTTCTAAAAAAATTCAAAATTAAAAAAAAAAAGTTTTTTATTATACAAACTCCATACATATATATATATATAACTTCACCTTGTGTATTTAACATTGTTATTTTGATCAGTTATAACAATTATGCTCATCTAAGGCTAAGCAGTTTACATCTTTAAGAAAATTTATCTATAGACTTCTGCCAGTCTGTGAAACCTTATCTTTATTTTTGCTGGTTCGTGAAACCTTATCCTTATTTTTACCAGTCTGCAGGTGTGAAAAGGTTGATCTCACAGTGAAATAATACATTAAATATAAGAATATATTCATAATTGAAATGACTCAGAATTTTATAGGACCAATATGAAGTATGGTTAGATTCAGGTAAATAATAAAATATGTAAACAGAAATGTTTTTGGATGAGAGTGAAACAGAAGATGGTATTGATATGGCACAAACTTTAAGAAACTTAAACAAAATAAAAATTTAATAAGTTTAGTAATTTTAAAGACAGAATTTGATGCAATAGGTAATCTTAAACATTGCTTTTTAAGAAAAAACATATAGACTAATAAATTGATAAACCTTTGAACCAATTTATATTGGAATTTCTACAAAAGAAAAATTACTATGATAGTGTTTGCAAAAACATTCTTGGTAATAATCAAACAAATATATCAAGCACAGATTAGAAATGGAAAACACACTTATAACATTAAATAAAAAAAATTAAGATTCCTGTTATTTCCCCAATATAATGCAAAATTATATCAGCCCAGAGATGAATTTATTTAAGTAACATAGCAACAAGAAAGTCAAATAACTTTGAGAGGATTATACCTATTTAAATTGCAACCATAGCACATAATTATACTAGTCCAGAGAAGCATCCTATTTAAATGAATTTCTAAAGAGAGGTAAGATTAATTAAATACCAGAGTCTGAAAATCAAGTCTACTTGAAGGAATTCTAAATATTTTGCTTTTTCATGGGGTAAGTATAATTTAAACCACTAAATATCACATGATCACCATCTCTTATACTAGCACATAACTGTTATTAAACAAGACAAAACTCTCCATACAGCTGTGCCACCTTATGCCAACCAGAGTCAGTATGATTTTGATAAAAATCAAAAATGGCAAATAAATTGTACTAAAAAAAATTCTCATAACCTTACCAATAATCATCACATGATCACTATTTCTTATGCTTGCTCTTAACTGTATTAAAACAGGCAAAAATCTCTATATGTATTGCCATTGAGTGCAAGCCACAGTAATCAATGGATGCCAGAAGGCTTGTGCATAAAATCCCCATCTGGTGCTTACTCATCCAATATTCCCAGACTAGCTTCTGGCCTTTGTCAGTAAGGAGCCTTGGATCTGAGAGCACTGCACCTAGTAGTTAAGTCTCATAGTTTTGTAGTTAAGTAGAGATAAAAGGTGGCCGCTGGAGAATTGTATTAGATCCTAAGATCCAAGGCCCCTTACTGACAAACACCACAAGCCAGAAGCTAGGCACTAGATGGGGATTTTATGCACAAGTCTTCTGGCATCCATTGATTACTCTGACTTGCACTGAGTGGCAATATGTATTGTAACGATATATAAATATGTCGTTACATTAATTTAAAATAAAAACTTAAAAGTTCGCAAATAAAAGTAAAAAACTAAACGCTAAAATTAAAACATTGTTAAACGTGTATACATTCGCACAGATGTTAAACTTTAAAAATTTTTTTTTTTTCATAAACAAAAAAAAAAAAAAAAAGGTATTTGAATGTATTTTTTTTAAATAAAAAAATACAAGATTGAAATATAAAAATATTTTAATAAAAAAATAACGTAAGTTAAAATAAAAACAGGTATTAATTAATTCCTGTAATCTATAAAGGGAAATGGTTGTTTATTAATTATCTAAAAGCTGTTTAATTAAAAAGTCAGATGGAAAGTTAGATAAGAGAAGAAAGAAATTTTAGCTTGACCAATGGAAGCACTAAGCCTTGGCTCGGACCATGGCGAAAAAACAGAGCAGTGACGTTTTGTTCAGTGAATCCTTGGGGATGATATAAAAAGAAAAAAATATTGAGTTCAAGAAGCTTTTTCAACTTGGTTGGGTGAGATGAGCGATAAAGACGCGCTTTATCGTTCTCTCTCACTTATCTCTGAAATGGAAGGACTGATACCATGAACCAGCAAATGCCACCTCCTGAACATTAGATCGATCTTTCAATTAAAGACTCCGTGGACATTGACACCAGGAACCGGGAGTTCTGCTACCGTAAGCTATAGGAAATGAACAATTCTTAAAGTCAATCAAGAACTTTCATCAAGTTGAACAAATTAATAAACAAGCCGACTTATTTAAAATGGACTCTTATCTGACTTTTTGTAAGTTTAAATCAAATTAATAATGGTTAATTTTATATCTTTCCCGATTGTGAAAAGAATCATTTCCCTTTTAATATTTTTATGTGTAGTAATATTTTATTGTAGAAATTATTAAATGCATTACATTTAAGTTGTCTATAGACGCTTGCATGGATTCGTTTGCGGTTAATTAGATTTTGGTTTTCATATTTGATCAAAATATATAGACATTCGATAAATAATGATACCTTACGGTGAGTATCTAAAATGTATTTATTCGGATATCTTTTAAGTTATTGGTGACAACGCAAGTATCTTATGGTGAATACTATTGGGTTACTTATAAGTTTCCCTCTGCAATTGTCGGTATCAATAATTTTGTATTTTGATCGTTTATGTTTATTTTGAAATGTTTGTGACCGTGGAATCTGTGTAATCGATCTATACCCAACATTTTTAAATAAATCTGTGCGAACGTATATAAATGTTAAAATTAAGTCGGGCGCGAATGGCTATATAGTTTTGTAAAGTTGTATTAAGGGAGGGTAATCTTAGGTTATTCATTTCGTAGTTGAATTGGTTCAATGGATTGGATATATTTGTGTAATTAGTAGATGTAGTATGAGATCCGCTACAGGCAGGATTATAGATATACGCCACACACTCTCTGTTTGCCTATGGATGGGTTTGTAAGTCGGCAGAAGACCGCAGTCCATTTCTATGGAGTTTTTTTAGTTTATTGATCTACTTGCCCACAGATGTCACATTCCTGTTGGTGGAGAGTCAATGTCTTCTCTATTTCTACTTATTGTTCAGATGTACATTCCTGACAATATAGTATTTTGTGTTGTCGTATCATGCTACATTGAATACATGAACGTATCAGATGGATTGGCGCCAGTTGATTGCGAAATTGTTTACCTAGGTTAAATCAGGGAAGAATATTTTCCTTTCAAATGCAGACCTATGTAGTCCATTCATACTCGACCCTCTAAATAAATAGTAAATTCATTATTTGAAATCTACTTAAATTTAGAATTAAAGATCAATATAAAATTATAAAAGAAATTTATTCCTCAAAATTTAAATATTATTTTATATGTGCGTAAATAAATATTTTTATGTGTTAATTTCTGGCAGTGGCTTTTATTCTTTTATATTTAAGATATAAAATTTATAGATTTTTATCTCTGCGTCTCCACTGAGCTAGTGACAATGGGCTAACGATCTAAATATGTAAATAAAGTGGAATCCTAACAGCGCGTATCTGCCTACTTTATAAATTTTTCTAGGCTCAAATGCCTAGATGGCGCCCTTTGGCGGTGCGGTGCGATGCGATCTCCCACTTCGTTTGGATCGTTATAGTATAGAGAGTTTTGCCTGTTTTAACCTTACCAATATTGACAATTACTTTTTTAAATGGCTCTGCTAAAAATAAAAAAAAGACACAAGCAGAAATATATTTTAAAGGAAATATGTGCAACTTAAATCATTACTTTTAATAAATATTAAATAGGGATAAAATATAATAATGTTTGTCTTTTTAATATTATTGAAAAGAACAGTGATCTTCACTCTATTTTGGTACCATCTACTGTTATCTACTGCTTGATGTGTTTTTTGATTTTACTTTCTGTGTTCATTGATTATTTAAGATTGCAATGAATGATTCTAGAGAAGAATGAAAGATAATTTCTAATGAAAATGTATGAGAAATCATGTGATGTCGGTATTTTTACTGAAATCGAGGGTGTAAATTTTCATGTTTTAAAACCACACAAAAAAAGCTGTTAGCTGTGGTGATATTAATGCATGTTTATAGACCCATATCAATAAAGTTAAAATTTGCTCTTCAAAAAACATTTTTAAAATTGCTGATAGTAGAATTCTTTGATATTTTTTCTGCAAAAAAACAAAACAAAAACAAGTTAGAAAAGAAATTACTTCTAATATCTATCAATTTAAATTCATATCGAAGGGAGGTATTTTTCTGTGTGAGAACTTTCATTTTATTAATACTCAAACTGATAAATTACTAAAATGATTCTACTGATTTCATTGTTCCACTCTCCATTAAAGGTTTTATTTTTCAGTAGTTTATAAGAGTATATATTAGTGTAATACAGAATACAGAACATTATTCTTTATGGAAAAAAATACTCTACAATGAAGTTTCCTATTGTACTAATTCTATGTGATTTCATTTTCATATGCTTTTTAATGATTTAAAAAGAATTAGTATACTTAAAAAATTAAAAACATTAATTATTTGCACTAAATTTTATTCAATTAAGACCAATAATTTTGATTTTAAAATTAAACTAGACTTAGAAAAAATCTTAAAGAATATTTTTTGTACAATCTCTGGATAAATTTCCATGCATATTACCTGATAGAAAGTGACAAGGATATTTCCAAATATTACAGATGAAAACATACTATTGTAATACTCCCACTGCTAATGTTTGCCTATTTTGACAAAATTGACCATATTTTGTCTGAGAATATAATATTTTTAATGATTCAAATAATTAACAGAATATATAGAATAAAAGTCAGATTAAAGATTAAATTTTTAAATCTCTTGATATTAATAGTATATGTTTGGTTATTACCAATATAAAATGTAGGCGAAGAGGTTTCTTGGATTGGTTTCTAGAAGAATGATATGAATTGAGACTTCCAAACATTCAATACTTTTATTTCTCTTTGAAATTTTTTTGCAATGTGGAGAAAAAAATAACATTTCTATTTACAAATTAATCTGTAGATGACGAATCTTTTGCTTCAACCATAATTAATTAAATATTCTTAAAAATACTTCATTGAATCAAAAAGTTAAATACTCTTGAAAATGGTAAACATAAAAATAATAAATATAGATCAAAGTTGTTTGATAATATACAAATAATCTAAATAGGTAATCAATGATATAGAAACCACTAATGTAAAGAACATATTAATTGGGGAAAAAATTCTACTTATAAACTTGTGTTCTATTTTTAGCATGATTGAATAAAATTATATAATGCTTTACTCCAAACATAATAAAATGCTTAACAGTGCAGTGGAAATATATTTATCATTTAAATAATATCTCAGAAAAAGATATAATAATTCTAAAAAAATTGTATATCATTATCAATCATATGCTATGCTTTTTTCATTTTCAATAAATTTATTTATTTTTTTATTCATATTTGTAATTGACATTATATATAAGTGTTGCATATTTATCTAAAAAGTCAAAGATATCAGAATTCTGATAGAAGATCTTTAATATCAAATGTTACCAATCCCAATCTGTTTATTCAGTTTGCATGCAAGAGAATATATAATAAACTTCTCAATTCCTTTCTGTAAATAATTAAATATTTATAATAAAATACTTCACATTGAAACAGGCAAAACTCACTATACATATTACCACACACACCAAGCTAGAGTAATCAATGGAAGCCAGAAGGCTTGTGCATAAAATCCCCATCTAGTACCTACTCATCCAATATCCCCAGACTAGTTTCTGGCTTGTGGCCTTCATCAGTGAGGAGACTTGGATCTGAGAGCACTGCACCCAGATAACAGTTATACACAAGCATAAGAGATGGTGATCATGTGATGTTTACTTCACAATGAGTTAATTTTTTTTATTTTTAATGGATATTTTGGAAATTATGAAACAATTATTCATAAATGGGATAGTAAGAATTTTAGCTCTAGATCTACTGATGTGATATTTGTATGTCACCAAAATTATTCAAATAATATATACATTGATAACATGTTTAAAGTAGACTTCTAAAAAAATTATGTATTTATGTTAAAAAAATTATGAAGAAGATATTGAAACATATAGAAAGTCTAAAAATTGATAATAAAAGCAACTACATCATTTTTTATGAATAGACAACATAACAAACTATTTAATATCATGCAGAAGGGTATATATATATGATCACTGAATGGAGCTTATCAATAGTTCTAATCAAGCTTTATTTTATAAGTGTTGAAAGAGAAAGAATTCAAAATCTCTATTGGAAAGTCCCTATCTCCAGACGAATTGGTTTCAAGCTTATGGCTCACCTCAGTGGAGCGCTGGGACTCTAGAAACTAGATCTAAAATACTAACTCAAAGTCAGCACTTATAAAACACATTTCTATCGATTTGAAAGCCTGAACTTTTCAGACACGTAAATGTCTTCAAATCCAGCCTTACAAACCAGATAGCTATATGGATCTGAATTCAGCTCAGTTTCACCATATAGTAATAGCCTCTGCAATATAGCACCACAAAAACCTTCAAAGGTACACTTATAATAATTAATAAAACAAGTCATAAATTTTGTAACTTGCTTTTAAACTTGCATGTAAATGATCACTAGATGGAGCTTACCAATAGCTCTAATCAAGTTTTATTTTATAAGTGCCGAAAGAGAACGAATTCAAAATCTCTATCGGAAAGTTCCTATCTCCAGACCAATATATATATATTACAAATAAAATGTTCATTAATTAAATCTTTCAATAACATATCTAGAATAACAAGAAATGTTTCTAAACAGTTTATTTACTAACAGTCTTCAAGAAAATTATATATAACTTAAATATATTAATTGGAAATCAAACTGATTGAGCAATTATGTCTTATTTTGGAAATAATTTCTCATATCACTTAACTATTTTTGGAAATGCTTAATCAATCCTCAATATATTAATCTTATTTTTATTTCTTATAACTATTGAATCAATAAACCGAACTTAGCATAAAATAGCTATTTGTATAAAAACGTAAATAAGATTTTTAAATAGTTATAAAATTGATTATAGAGGAATGCATAAAAAAATAAAGTTCATACAATCAAAAGAAAAATGTACATAACACTTTTTTCATACATATTCATGAGAATCCTTTTAATGGTCCAATTAATTTAATCATTTGATAGTTAATAAAATAATTTTGATTCTTTGAAAATTATACAATCAACTATTATTATTCTAATGGGCTCATTTATATAAAAGTTTTATAATTTTACTAAATTTTACTTCAAATAGTTTTTTTCCATGTGTCATAGCATAGTTTAAATGTTTAAAAGACTAATTTAATATAATTTTTTTTTATTTGTATGTATCTATTTGTTATGTATTTTGATATAATCCTATATTGTAATTACAAATGGTCATAAATATATTTAATTTGAATAAATTTATTTTATGATAAATAAGAAAAATAATTTTTACATAACTAAATGATAGTTTAAAGCTTGAAGAAAGATGAGGCCTGGCAACTATCTTAGACATGAGAATGATGCTTTTGGCTTATCTGCAGAATTTGTATTTGCAAGCAATATTTAGATGTTTGAAATAAAATTTAATGCAAAATATCATCATAATTTATTGATTAAAAATCAGGGATGCTAATTACACCTTGATTAACTAAGACATTAGATTACTTCATGAAAACTAAAACAGTCAAAGCCTAATGTCAAAAAAAATTTTAAACCATAAAGGCAATAGGTAGATAGATAGTCAATCATTGCACTTTAATGTAACATAGGATCTTATCTTAAATATACACTAGCATTTGCCTGAAGGTTTGTGATGATGATATTTTAGATGTGTAATATGTTGGATTATTTCTATCATCTACCATTAAATGTTGATTTGTCTAAAAAAAAATTAAACTTTATTTAAACGTTTCAAATATAAACAATTGTTAGTAATAACATGTGTCATCTATTTGTATGATAATGTTTGTATTTGAAAAGTTTAAATAAAGTTTAAAATTTTCTAGACATTGTACATTTAATGATCAATGATGGAAATAGTCTAACATATTATTACATCTAAATGTATACTGTTTGGAAATAGATAATTTGTTTATCAATGAAAAAAAATAATTTGTTTTTCTGGATGATCGGGTATCACAAGAATATAAATAAAATTCCAACCCAAAATTATTATTTAAGGAATAAATGGTGGTCAATAATGGTATGTTATTTTGATAGTAATGAGAATGATTTCAACAGTTTGCAAAAGTAGCTTTCAATCATTATAAAAAGATTTAGATAGCTGAAGATCTGGTTTTGTCTAGTTATATCTTCTTTGATGGATCAAAGAAAAGTAATGTTTGTGAAGTTCTTAAGGAAACCCAAATGAAAAATTTTTATTTTAATTGCTTATTCTATTAGCAGGATAATATTTAGGGAATAATACATAAATGTACATAAACTGAAGTTAATGAAGAATAATATTAGAAAACTTGTTAAGTCCTTGCATTGTAAAAATGAGTGATATCAATACTTCTGCAGTAGGCTTAATTTAGAGAATTGAAAAATAAATTTTATTCAAGTAGATGAAAAATTGAAAATAAAGGCTACAAATAATAGAATGAAAGAGTTACAAAATTTTGACATTGATACATGTAAAGTATTTACTTGAGTAAAAACAGGGTGATCATGTGATTCACTTGAGTAGCAAGTGAAGATAACAAGGCAGTAGAATGCTAATATCAACTGCTACAATTTAACAATAATGCCATCTCATTATACACCAAGCTTTAAGTTTTAACACTATATAAAATTGTTAGTTAAGCTATAAATCAAATGTATGCAAGAAAAGAAACATTTTCCAGATAAATAGAAGAGATAAATTATATGAAAGGAACTACATACAGCATGTATCTTTATTTAACATTATTTATAAAACAATAGACAAAATTAAAAAAATTTTAAACAAAAAAATATTGTTTTATAAAATTTCCTCAATTCCTTGTGATAATATAAATAGGATTTCTCTAAGATATTTTTAGCATCTGTTAGCTTTTCAGAATGTTAGAATGCATACTTATCATTGGTGTTTATCAATCCTGAAAAGTGATTTTATAATGCTTAAAAACAGCAACTTATATTTAACATAGACATTTATACTCACAATTGTTGTTTCCCCATCCCCCTGACACCATCAATAGTAAATGATTGTTATAAATTCATTGAATATATTCAACTTTTTACTCGATATTCCCTTCCTTCTGCATTTTGTAATGTAGCATTTTTTCTAATTCATTTCTTTTCATCAAATATTTCCCTTTTTCATAGTATTTGTTTTAATTTCCTCCATTATTTTTTTTTCATTAAGCATATATCATTTCCATCTTAATAATTCTAAGTTTTTGTTTAGTTAATAGATATCCTGACAAATTTTTCCCTCCTCTAATTTTTCTCTCCTCTAATTTATTTATTTAACAGCCTCTTTATAATCCCTACAAGCATTTTTTTCTTTCTTTTACATTTTATAATATATTTAATCTCCATTCTTTTGAACCTATTAGTTCTAAATAAATACTCAATTACCTTTTTCACTATATCAATCTATTCTTCAGTTTCCAAAATACTGTTAAATCTATACAATTTAGCATATAAAAACACATGATTATAATGTGTTTGGCAATTTGATTATTCTTTTTCAAATTGTTAGGCAACATATGAGAATTACTTATAGACTTTATTTTTTGTAGTTTTAGTGATGTGGGAAGTTTTTATATTTAAACATAATCATTTCAATTGTATTCGGATTTTCTTGAATGTGAAAATTTATTATTCAACAAACTTCATACATTTATCTGATTATTCCCATAAGTATTTTTCAGATGCAATATTTTCAATAACTTTTACTTAAATTACTTTGTATTATTTGAAAAATAAATTATTTAAAATTATATTTTAATAGATTTTTGGAAATTGATTGAAATGGATACTAAAAAATATTTAGAATCAATTAAGTAATTAAAAGTTAATCTGAAGTAAAGAGAAATAAAAATAATCAGAATGAATTAAGTGTAATTAAAAGTTTGCTAAATAAAATGAAATTAAAACCAAAGCTAAGTAATCTGAAAAATGATCTAATTTAATAGAAGAGTAAAATGAAAAAGCTACTGTGTCCAGAGAAAATCTTGCAGTTAATAATAGAAAAAGGCAGGTTTTACTTTATGGAAGATGATATAAGTTAATTAAATCTTGTTTACTCTCTTAAAATATTTATTACAAAGGGCTGAAAGCTCCAGAAATGAGTTGATGTAAAAGCTATCTCAATAGATATAAATATCATCTTCTGCATCATTGAAACCTTCTAAAGAACTGTGATATGAAGTAAAAGAAAGATCCTTGAGGAATGTCCAAAAGATGACTAGAAAATTAACTAAGTTGTATTGATCTTTATAACTATTTATGTAAATCTCAAAAAAACCCAGACTGTATGGAAACCAACATTAAATATAACAAAGTATTAACTTATATATTAAAATGAAATATTGCATAGGAATATATTTCATTGGCATATAAATTAAGAAAATGTGTAGAATTTTTTATTTATTTAATGATTTTAGAAAATGGGACATCATTAAATGTGTTTAAAATATTGATTATTATAATTTAAAAACATTATGCACTCTTAATTTATAAAAATTGATTTTATTAAACTATAATTTAAAAGAAAGTCCAATGTTTTTATAATCGTACAAACTATTATTTTGTTAAAATTAAATCCTTAGATTTAAAATATTAATCTGCAAAGAATTGATTTTTTTTTTTTATTAAATATTTTAAATTATAAACTGCAGAATGATTTGTTGTTCTGTTGGCTCTTGGCCAAGAATAATTTCTTCTAATTCTTATTGATCACATGAACAGGAAATATCATAATAGTGCTTTAAAAAAAAGTAATAAAAGCTTAAGCTCTATAAAATGGCTTTCTAAATTTATAGTTTTTATTCCAAGAAGATGGACCCAAGCTCAAAATGGTCAATGTATTCTGCTATATCTTCATGAACAATGAATAGGAGTACTTTTCAAACCATCGATTGTTGGAAAAATTATTATTTTCTTCAACTTCATTCAGGCCTGTCTGCTAGTTGTATATTTAAAAATGAATCACTACAATGGACAAAATAATCCGCTTCTCTTTAATGCTTTATCATTTCTTCAATCAACTGGCAGAAGAAAAGCATAACTTTTACTGGCAAACAAAACATAATAAATAAAACCAATTTATAAATCTTTTATGAAATATATATATTAAAATAAACTTTCTGACAATTATTTTTCCTTATATGATTATTAATAACGATTAACTTGCTATCTAAACTTTGTATAAATTTATAAAGAAATATATATTTAATTTAATCTTTTTCACATATTCTATTAGAATAGTCAAAATTTGACATAAATTTGAATAATAATAATTTTTTATTACTTGTGAAAGTATACTGCTATCATATTTTGGGGCACATTTAAAATATATACTCTTTGTTATTTAATGAAAATTATTTATAATTTTAAGTTTATAATAAAATTTGGATATTGTGTTTGAATTTGTTTAGATTGACATTAATAGATCCAGTCGTAAATTTCCTATAGCTTGGTTTTTATGACTTAGTCGTAATAAATATTTTTATAAGAATATAGGTGATATATCTTAATGAGTATGGCTACAATGATGAATTAGTCTTGATATTATTTAAATATTTTATGTGGTTTTATTGTAGTATTGAGTTTATCTTATCTTCAATAGGCATTTCATCCATTGCTTCATTTTATAAGCTCTCAGTATTTAGGTTTCTGAATTCCTAATTGTTTATATCAATGTTGGCTAGGTTCAGTTTGTCAATCTGTTGAATTGTCAATTATGCACACATTGTTTGATTTTGTTATATGAATTTAGGTATTAAATAGCTATTACAACAATTTTTTTTTTAAATAAATTATTTTGTTTGTTAAATATAGATTTTATTTATTTTATTATTGATCATTAATTGATTAATTCTAAACTCATTCTAGGTAAATTTGCATCTTTTCTCCAGGATTCATTATTAGTTAGAAGAATTTCTTTTTATAATATATGGCCTCCCAACATTTGTGTGTGACTTTGTTAGTAAACTTAATGTCTTTTTTTTTTTAGAATTTGCTTACATTAGTTAAGAAATTAAGAATAATGTGGTATAAGAAAAAGGTCTAAATTTATTATCTAGTACAGCTTTCTAGTGAAGTTAATATAATGAGAACAATAACAAAAACTGGAAAATATAGTGTTAAATAGATTGTTTAAATAATACATACTGTTACAAAAACTGAGACACCTTCCTCTGGTAACCATTTATAATACAATAACAAGAAAGAGATAAACCACTTTCGAATTTAGTTCTCTTTCGTGTGGTCTAATGATTAGCAGAGGTATGTCTCACTGAAACAGCATTCACTATTTAAATTATCTATTTAACATTATATATTTTCACTTTGTGATTATTTTCATTTAATGTTTATTGTTTAAATGCTGATTCCAAATTTTAAAATAAGTAAAAATGTCTTCACTTTGTTAAATAAAAATGAGTCTGTCTAAAAATAATTCACAAAAAATAATTGGATTGATTTATTCTCACACCTCCTGCAGTAGTTTCTCAAAATACTTTATTACAAACATAATATTACAAATATAATGTGATTATACAATATGATATAATTACCATGTAAACAAAGGTTAAGGAGTGAAGACAGAGCAAGACAGGTTGAAAGCATATTATGATGTGAACTCTGAGATTATGAGGAATAAAGTTCATTTTGATGAAATGTTTGTTTGTTAGGCTGGAAAATGGAAAAGTTTCCAAGTTTCATTATATATAAATCTTGTTGATAAGTTCCTATCCCTTTCTTTAAGTTTGTTGATTGCCTTTAGAAAAGGAGGCATTCATCCGGCTGGGGGTGAGTGTATTGTTTTTTACACCTTACCAGCCAGATAGTATATGTAATGAGAATTGGGATTCGTATTTTGGGATGTTTGCATTTTAGTAAATTATTGACTTTATACTTTCGAGACCCATACATGTCTTGATTGTGGTCTAAGGTTTCTTCTTTTCTTCCACAGTTTGGACATGTTAGGTCAACTCTTGAAATAAACCGCTTTCATCTTAGGAACCAATTAACTGGTATTGCGTCAAGATTTGTTTTGATTAGAAGGTCAAGAAACTTTGGTCCCAAAGAGCAATGTTTGAACAGACCATCCAGTTTATGGTTCAAAATGCCAAGCTTAGTAATAATGGTAATGATGTTAGGTTTAATGATGTGATATGCATCCCAAAGTTTATTTTATTTTGGAGGTGGACATCAATTTACCTATAGTTCTGTCTGATGGAGGCAATAATTTGATCCAGTCAGGATATTTTGATTGTGGGAGGTCTATCTGTTAATTGTATTTCTTGTATTATTTGGCTGTACCCATATTTCTGAAAGAGGTTGTATATGAGTGTGGCTTTTCTGATATGATAAAGTGAGAATGGAATGAAGTGACATGCCATTCTCTTTTTTGGGTCTTTGCATGTGTCCTATACTTATTACAACAGTTAGACCATTCTTGAGCAGAATTTGTTGATTTCCTTGATGAATAATTTGGGTGTATTGATAATTGGTAAATAGTAGGCTATCTTACTGAATATCTTGATGTTCAGGAGGGTAACCTTACCTTTCAGGAAAAGGTATACCTTGGCTAGGTTTTGTGTAAGCTTATCAGTAGCATTTAGTATTTCAGTTGAATTTCTTTAGACATTGATGTCTGGGATTTATGAATTGAAAACCCTAAGAATCTTTGGGGCTCGGCCTGGAAGTGAGATTTGATCTTTCCAGCCTAAATTGCACAAGTAGATGATTTAATTGGGTTGATTCTCAGGTCCGAGGTCTTAGAGAAGTTATCAAGTACCTAATATAATGTATTAATATGGGTTTTGGCTGGAAATATTACCAAAACATCATCCATGAAAGCAATAGCTTTGATGGTTCTTATAAGTCTCTGCATGAATACTCCAGGAAGGTTTTCTTCGATGTCCATAAGAAAGAGGTTTATGTAGCATGCGAAGAGGAGGGCACTGAGAAGGGAGCCTTGTGGAATAGAGGAGATAGGTGTGAAGCTGTTGCTGTGTGAGCCATTCAGAGAAATGTGAAGTTTTCTGTTGGACAAAAGATTGTCAAGAATTTGAATTATTTCTGAGGGAATGTCAATGTCCTCAAGTATGTTTAATAATTTATGAATGTTAACCGAATCAAAGGCCTCTGATATGTCCAGTTGAACAGCAACTGGACAGGACTTCCAGTTGGATCTGATGTAGTCAAAGAGAATTTTTGTTTCCCCAATCACTGTAATGGCAGATAAGCACTTCTTGGCATACTGTGAGGGCATTAGGTAATTGAGAATCTTCAGCTGAATTTTGTCTTTGGCAACACCCTCAATTATCTTGATTAAGAGCAGAGCCATGGAGATTGGCCTTATGTTTTTAATGTCTGTAGTTTCTTTATTTTTTTTAGTAAAAGGAACCAATGAAATGGGGTATAGGTTTTTAAAGGACCTTGGGGCTTTAGCAAGGTGATCAATCATGCTCTTTATTATTGGTATTGAAAAATTGCTTAAATTAGCAATGAGAAATCTGGAGATGCTGTGGATCCCAGGATGGACAATGCCAGGAATTGACAGTAGCTTTTCTTTAATGTTCTGTTCAGTATTATCATGTTTGCCTGGATGAAGCTGCTCATTCCATAAATGGATTGTTGGGAAAGTGTTTTTTTGTAGTTTTTATTTGAAATGTAAGCAGATATGCTTAAGCATATGTGTACCAGTGATGCTGTAGCCCATATGTTTTATCATGGTAGAAGTCTTCTGTATTTTTTGATCCCAGAATGGACAATGTCAGGAATTGACAGTAGCTTTTCTTTAATGTTCTGTTCAGTAATATCATGTTTGCCTGGATGAAGCTGCTCATTACATAAATGGATTGTTTGGGAAGTGTTTCGTCATAGTTTTTGATTAAAAGGTAAGTAGATATGCTTAAGGATATGTGTACCAGTGATGCTGTAGCCTATATGTTTTATCATGGTAGGAGTCTTGTTTTTTTGTGTGCTCCCAGTGCCCACCTCAGGCAGCTACAGGTACGTCAGTGTTGAGGAGCAAGATATAACCTGGCTCATTTGATGGAAATATATTCAGCTAGTGCATGCTGGTTAGATTTGTATTTTTGAAAATGATAATTTCATCGATGGAGATAACATCTGCTGAGATTTGTTTTAGCCTGTCATTGATTCCCTCCAGCTCTGCAAGCAAGGAGGGAGGACCTTTGGCTCTCATTGTGAACTGAATGATTAGTGTTTGAGGAATTCCAATAAAGGAAAACCATGCCTCTTCAGCAGGGAAGGAAAGAATGTTAATTTTTTGGAACATTATGTAGGCCTCTGATGGTATGGCCTCAGTGATAGTGGCCTTGGTTAGTATTCTTATGGATTTGTTGAGATTGAATGGTGTTATGATATTTAACTGAAAATTGGTTATTAAAGCAAGATGATCTGTGAAAACTACAGGTTGGAGTTTGGCTTCTAGTGTGTAGTGAAGCTCTGATGTGCAGAAAATCAGGTCTATTAATGTTCTATGTGTAACCAATGGAAAATTGAATGAATCCTAACTTAGAAAGCTTGTCAGTAATGAAGTGGCTCGAGTTGAAGTGGAACTTCATTTTACCCATGAACACCATATGGGGGAGTTAGGGAGAAACCAATGGTTTATGTTATTGACTTGGCTTGTAGAGTTGATACTGCTAATATTTAAACCAGCAATTTTATATTTTATGTTATGTTATTGGAAGGAGATCACATTCAGTTACTGCAGGCAAGATTGAGGTTAGAACTTTGGAGTGAACATTAGGGTTAGTCCATATGTCCATGGATTCTTCAGAAAATAGGGTTGGCAGAAGAATAACTGAGGAGCTCGAGTCTTCTTCATAAGGGTCTACATGTAATAAGAGAGATTCAGTTTCCAGTTTCCTTTTTTTATCTATTACTTTAACTGAACCAGACCTATTGGTTCTGTGTGATGCTTTAAGTTTTTTTTTCTTCAAAGAAGGAAAAGGAATGTTTTATCTTCAGAGCTGCTTTTTCCTCCAGAAATGGCTTTCCTTTTGTTGCTTGTTATTGTGAGAAAGAAAAAATACATTTCAGAAGCATCATCCAGAGAGATGCGAGAGATTTCTGATGTGTTGTTTATACATTGACATTTCTGGTTTTTTATTATCAGATTTAGGCTTAGATTTGTTTGTTGAGGGGAATTCAGATGGGAGTGTTATATCTTTCTTCCAATGGTAGTGATTTTGTGGATGCATGAGCATGATGGTATGATTTAAGTTGTGGCAATTCAGAGGGCTGTGGCTGATCAGTACTTGTACATAAAGAGTTTAGATTATCAGTATGTTGTTGTGAGCTTTTGTTTTTACTTTGCTGTATTGGTTAGTAGTGCCTTGTTGTGTAATTTGATTATTTTGTGTGATTTTATTGTTATAAGCTTAGGATTGTGAGTGTAAAGGCAATTTTGTCTTTACTGGTAATTGTGAATTGATCTTTGTTTGATTGAAGATGCTGCTGTGGTAATGAATTTGTGTTATTTTGGTTTGGTCGTGAATAAAACTAAGGGTTGACTTGATTTGCACATTTGGTAAGTATGGGTTTTCTTGTAGCCACATTGTGAGCATATTCTTTCTATACAGTTCTTAATCAGATGAGTTATGAGGCCACAATGAAAGCACTGTGGCTTTACTCCAAGAAAGCACAAGATCATTGGTGATTCCTTATGTTTTACTACTGTTGGGATATCTGTGAGGTTAGTGCCTGGTTTAAGCTGAAGTTCGAAGGTGGCTATGTTGGATATCTTAGAGCCAGCCCTCACCTCAGGCAGGTAATTGAATTTGAGGACTTTCCCATAGGAATTGAGAATTTCTTGTAGATGTGTATTATCAAATCCCATTATGCAATTTTTGATTTTGTCAAGAAGAGAGGCTGTTCTATTGAAGTCTATGTAGCATATGAAATTGTTATCTAAGGTAGGATTGTTACTTTAAAATTATTTCCATTAGTCCAACTTGAAAATTCAACAAATATATACCTGTCATTGTGTTGGGTTAAGATTCTTTGAATTCCATCCCCAATGTTGAGTTCTAATCTTTTTGCAGAGAGATTCTACTGGAAATTTGAACAGGAAACAATTGGAATCAGTTATAGCCATAACCAGACTTTTGTCATTGCTGTAGTTTTTGAGTGATTTAAACAAGATGGGAATGGTCTGGTTGAACCTATATGTAAGGTTTCTGTATTGGTTCTCACTGTATTGAGCACATTAAAATTTTTTGTTGGAAAAAAATTGGAGTTTTGTTCCATTATATTTTCATCGAAGTTTTTATTAGGTCAAGAATTGCTTTGTTATTTGAGATGTGTGTTTAATCTGTATTTGCAAGCAATTTCTGTTAATCGGTGAGTTAGATTTGCTTGTTTTTGCATATTGCAAACCTATTTTTGCAACATTTGCATATGTTTTAGGAATATTAGGACTATTATTGTGTTGATGTACATTAAAATTAGATTTATTTCCATCGATTGGATTATTATTTGCATTAAAATTGATTGCAGAGGTTGAAATTGACGAATTTGCACTCGTATTTACATTTGCAACCGAAGTTGTTTTTAGCACCTCTAGTGAGCACTCAGGATTTTCTAGAAAATTCGAAGCGAGCACATGGCATGAGGAATCAGACAAGCTTTTAGTATTAAAATCTTTTTCTTTTTAAAAAAATAATATTATGGGTTGTTCCATAAGGGTTTTGTCTTTCATTTTTAATAGGTGATAGATTTGGATGTCTTATATTTTGGTCAGAATCGGACTTGGAACTATATTCAATTTCTGTCAAGTCTTTGCTATGCTTAAGCCGAGTGTCAGCATCGATAGTTTGAGCTGTAATTTTTTTGCTTATTTGATCGAAGTTTGGAATATCACTGGAGAATTCATTTGTATCGTTTATTAAGCTTTATATTATTTATATTTTTATAGTTTGGTTGCTGAATAACTTCTTCAGCTGGAGATAATATGCTGCCATTATAGATCACACTGGAGCCACTGCCATAAGTATTATTTTGACTTTGAATTTTATCGGACATTTTCACTGTGTTTATTTATTATTGTTTTTATTTTGTTGATTTGGAGTTGCTTTTGCATTATTATTAGACTTATTGCAGCTGTGTAAAGATTTGTGTTTATCCAGAATGTAAGCTGCAGTATTGGCAATGTTAAGATTTAGGTTCTGCATTTGTGTAACTTCGTTTTCATTTAAAATAATGTTTTTATTTGTTATAGAGGCTGAGTTTACTATTGAATTTAAACTAATATTGTGTATGATATGTGTAGTGTTGGTAATTTTGTTTTATTGAGGCTTTGCTTGCCTTTCTTGTTGTGAAATGTCAAAAGAAATTTCTGATGAGTCCGATGATTCAGAAATTTCTGATGAGTCCAATGATTCAGCATTTTCTTTCAAACCGAAAAATGTTTTTGCTTTTACCTTAATAGTTTGAAGTGTTTTATTTTTATTTTTATGGCTTTTATTACTGATATTTGTGTACTGATCTGTGTTATCTTGTAGGACTAGTATAAAAAACTCGAGAGATTCATCATCTGTAGTTTCTATTGGGTTTTGGCCGCATAAGGCTTCTATCTGATTTGCCTGTACCTCACTCCAGGGAGTCACGATCATTTGGTTAGTCATTCTTCTCCACATATATATATTATATACTGCTTTGAATCACCTGTACCTCACTCCAGGGAATCTTCAGGTGAGAGTAGATGAAGCAATGTATAGATGCACTGCAGCCTGGTCCATAGAATTTTCCTACATACCTTTTACTTCCTGTACCATTTCAGCAGAAAGCTGGCATGTACCATCGTTATAAAAAATTTGGAGAATGACCTCATCCTGGCCAAATGTGCCATTTCTTCTCGCTGATATTATGCTAGACCACCATTTCTTACAGTTAGTTTCCAGCCTGTTTAGCAAAGTAAATTGTAATGATATGCGATAAATAAAACATTCTGTTTTTCTCTTTATTTGTTGGAGTTTAAACCCAACTTCTCATGAAGCTACCCTCCCACTTTACTGAAATAAACCTTTCCTGCAATTATTGAGTTTTCGCTACATCCCATCGTTAAATGTTGAAAATGTAAAAGAAATAATGTTTTATGCTGCCGATCAAAAATGTATCCTCATTGTTATTATTATAAATCAAGTATCTATATAAAATAAGTTTATGTATTGAAATCATTAATCAGCGAACCTCGATTATATCTTTATAAATGTATTTTTATGAATAAAACGGCCACCAAACCACTCCGATAAATCCATTTCCGGTAACCCCGGAACTAAATTAATATTTGTCAAAATCAACAAGTCTATGTTTACTTACTAGAACCTTTAGGTGAGAGTAGATGAAGCAATGTATGGATGCGCTGCAGCCCGATCCATAGAATCTTCCTACCTACCTTTTACTTCCTGTACCATTTCAGCAGAAAGCTGGTGTGTTCCATCATTATAAAAAATTTGGAGAATGACCTCATCCTGGCCAAATGTGCCATTTCTTCTCGCTGATATTATGCTAGCACCACCATTTCTTACAGTTAGTTTCCAGCCTGTTTAGCAAAGTAAATCGTAATGATATGTGATAAATAAAACATTCTGTTTTTCTCTTTATTTGTTGGAGTTTAAACCCAACTTCTCATGAAGCTACCCTCCCTCTTTACTGAAATAAACCTTTCCTGCAATTATTGAGTTTTCGCTACATCCCATCGTTAAATGTTGAAAATGTAAAAGAAATCATGTTTTATGCTGCCGATCAAAAATGTATCCTCATTGTTATTATTATAAATCAAGTATCTATATAAAATAAGCTTATGTATTGAAATTGTTAATCAGCGAAACTCTATTATATCTTTATAAATGTATTTTTATGTACGAAAAGGCCACCAAACCACTCCAATAAATCCATTTCCAGTAACCCTGGAACTAAATTAATATTTGTCAAAATCAACATAATCGTAACAAGATTCTTTAATGTTTGTAATGAAATAAAGTTTTATAAGCGTAGAGTTAATTATATATCTAAAACTCATCTTTAATTATGTTCAAAATATATATTTATATTTTAAACTTAATCCAGTTGTTTGAATCTCCTTATTAATATTTATATTTATGTATCTGTAACTTAACATCTTAGGTTCACTCAATCTCTCATCATCATCACCAGTTGAGTCTCATGTAAAACGTTGTAGCACCGGGCCGGGATATAATGAATTTATGTGGTATCACCGGAGGTGTTGTTCATAATGTTACAGATTTGGGGAATAGACAAATAGGTTAGAATTTACGATTGTCCCTGACCTGTGTATCTCACGCATGATTGGATTCAGGGTACTTTTGCTTAGATTTTAAATCTTGATGAATGGATATACATTTTTGACCGGTACAATATATATATTCCAATTAAATAAAGACTAATTATAGCATAAATTGTAATGCTAATCTTATATATATATTTCTATTCATATGCAATTTAAAGAAAGACTTTAATGAAGTAGAAATAGAACATTAGCCTATATCTCTGTTACAGAACCCATGTGAAATTTGAATAGAACAATCTTATCTAAACTGTTGCTTTCTAATTGTAGCTCTCATAAAACTTTTGAAATAAAATCATGAATAATTTGTATTATCATGATGTATTTTAGTTTGAAACTATACATGCTTTACTCTTTTTTAATAGCAATTTTATAATGATTGTTTACATCAACTTTGTATCAATTCCTGGAAATATAATGCATTATTTGAACTTATTTCAGTTTTCACTTGTATTTTGCTGAATGATGTTGTTATTCTTTGTATAGGTTTAATTCGAATCCACTCTGATATTTGAATATCAACTTCTGCTACTTTAATCAAGTAATATAGGTATTGGACAATACATTTTTGTGAATCATTATTCCCTATAATTGAATTTATAAAATCAAAACATTGAGCACAGCCAATGAATGAGCACACATAATGTTTTTGCTAATCAGATATAAACACATTTCAATAATAAGTAATTTTTTATTAATTTAGTTGTCACATTAATTTTGTTCCATTGATTTTTTTGAACAATTAATAAATCATATTAATAAAAAAAATTGTGTCAAATATTTGCTCCTATTGAATACTTCAAATATTTAATTACAGCTCATGAATATATTTCAATTTTAATATTTGGTTTGCTCATCCATGGCATAGAGTGTTGTGATAGTATGTGTGTAATAGCAAGCAGATAAATAATATTGATCAGAATTATTAATTATGTATTCATCTTTTCCACAAATATAAGATTTCTAATGTAATAAGTAATAATAAATTTACCTGCTGTGGCATATGTAATAATATGGAAATATGTTTTACCTCAGGGTGAGACACATAATTGCTACTACTGTTTATTACTTAACTAATTATAATCTAGGTATATCTCATCTTACTTTCAACTAATGGACTCATCTAGATTTCATCTTATCTTGATTGTATTGAGCATTCATCACTGCAGACCAATAGATATATGAATAGATAACACATATCCAATGGCAGATAGAGGCCAATGAAATCTGGACTAATCCATTAGTTTAAGGAAGGTGAGATATAACAAAGCTATTACCATAATAAATAACTGACCACTCATAGATAAAAATAGTTTCCTATGTGGTCAGAGAGATAATTACAATAGCCAGTTGAATCTGTACAAACCTATAAATATTCTAATCTAATAGAGAAAAGAGTCAGGGTGTTGTTGTTGGGTGTTGGTTGCATACAAGACTACAAAAATGGCATCAAGACAGCATTAGCTTATTAGCAGCCTGAAAAATAAAACTGCCAAACTACAAGATGCCTAAGTAATGTGCAGTATATAAAAGGATGAATCCTACTAAAGAATCAAAGAAAACTTGATTAGTCATTGAAACTCATAAAAAGCACAGAACATGGACTGCCAGAAGTTAGACACTAAAAGCCCATGCTAGTGGATACAAACAAGATGTAAAAATATTGATAGAATATATTATTATTGTTGTTGTTATCATTATTATAAAACAAAAAGAATCAAAGAAAAGAAAAAATACTTTTCAAATAACATCTACAAATAATTATTAATAAATGACAATATAATTACCGTGTAATAGTCATACCAGAAGTCTTTTGGAAAGTAAGTTATGATTTTTTCTTTGCCCTAAAATATAATTAATTGTTACATTTAGAGATTTTATTACAATATTTAAAAAATAAAAATAAGATTAATACAAAGAGAAAATTTTAAATGAATATGTTACAAACCTTGATAATCTTACAGACAGGATCAACAATATACATCAGTCAATTAACACAATCAGTTTAGAAAATAATAACAGAATCACTAATACTAAAATGTTTAAATCAATGTTTTTCTAATAAAAATATAAATGGCCAGAATTTATTTGAAATATTTATTCCCAATAAGCTGTTCAATGCAAAATAAGTTTATATTTTTATAATTAATTTAAAATTTGATAAAGGAGATTTAAAACATAAAAGAATGTGAATCCAACAATTTTACTTCCTACTGAATTTATTATGTTAATGTAAATTAAAATAAACATTATTTTGCATATCAATTTTTCCTCCATCAGAATATGTCAGGATTACTCAATTTCAACAAAGAGTAGAAGAATTAGTGAATAGAAAGTACCAAAGAAACAGTAAATACTGTTATTACAAAACTATTTCAATCAAAATTAGCTATTGGCAGAAAAAACTGCTGTCTATTGGATCCTCTTTGTAAATTATTCTTGTAAAAGTGGCTAAAATTAATTGAAACTTTTTTTTAAATAATCTAAAAAGTCTAATCTTAATATATATATATAATGTGCATAGAAAAAAGCATTTGTGGATATTATTGATAATTTCACCTCTATTTATTAATCATAGAAAAATAGTATTTTCTGAAATGTCAGAACAATAAAAATAAGTTACTGTCATGCCGTAGTTGATGCTGACGTGCATATGGTTGAAAATACATTTAAAATATTTATTATAAATATTTATATATATAAAAATTAAATAAAATTAAATTTTATTCTTCTAGCAAAATGCACCTGTATTTTGAAAAACTTTTTTATATCTGATCTTATAATTGTTTATATTATTATTTTATCTCCTTATAAAAAATAATACATATACATTTTTAAAATGTTTTTATTTAATTTTAGATCTAATAGCTAAAAAGCAAAAAATAGTTATTTTCCTGGACTATAATTTTGGATGTATACTTCAGGCTTTAATTCAAAATTACATATAACAATCTAAATTGTGTTCAAAGAAAAAAATATTTTTTGCATTTAGTGTATCAGTCCTGAAATTAAATAAATTCATTTTTTAAAAAACATTTTATCTATATATACTACCTTTTTTTTATGTATAAAATTTGAAGGCAGTCTGTATGGCAAAATCACACGATTTCTTGGGGTTTTTTTTTAAGGCAGAAGTATAAAAAACAAGTTTTATAAACAGTCCAAAGGGCAATTAAAATTTCAATCTTTTTTTATTTCTATTTTATGTTCTTTTTATTTTAATTAATTGTAAGCATCTTTAAAAAATGTTCTTCATTTAAATAAAAGCATTTAAACGTCTATTGCAAGATTTTTGTTTTAATTAATACAGAAATTTTTAAAAAAAGCAAGTGTAATGTAAACATCCAAAAAAATAGGTTTTCATGCTTTATTTTTTAATGTTTTTATTTAATTCACAATTTCTGTTTATTTGGGACAAATCTTATAATCAATTTTTAACATACTTCTGCTGAACAAATTTTCTTCAAATTTTGTGTTCAGTTTTGATGACAATGCAATATAATAATAGAATATTTCACTGTTGTCCAGTTTTAAGAATGTTGGCAATAGTTTAATGGGTCATCTTTTAAATTACATTCAAATTGGTTTGGTGAATTTTGAGACACAATAGTCAGTGCAATACTTTTAAGAGACATTTTTCATTTAATCTGAGGATGAAATTTTAGTAGCATTTCCAGTTAATTAAAATATAAAGAAAAAAGAAATGGTTTATTTATGACAAAAAAATAAATATAAAATATTGTAACCCCAATTTTTTAAGTGCTTTTATTTTAAACTTATTAATATTGGAAGAATATTTTTTACATTCATGTTTCATTTTTTTTACAAGTCGAATAAGAAAAAAAAAGATTTTAAAACAATTTTAAAAAAGGATTTTTAATTGATTATTCGATGTATAGTTTGTGATTAAACTAAATGATGAAAAATTAAGTAATTTCAATTACTGGGAATATAGTGATAACTAATGCTGATTTTGAAACAATAGATAGCACTATATTTAAAAAAAAAAACAACTTCATTTAATTTGATGAAGAAATCTTGAAGACATTTACAGTTAATTAAAATATAAAGCTAAAGAATTGAAGGATTAAATCTTATTTGGATTGTTTATGTGAAACTTATTTTTTTAAACTGCTGCCTTCATAAAAACAGTAATCTTGTAACTAATTTTAAATAATTCAATTATATATGCCCAAACATTAAAAAAATAATAATATATATGTAAAATATTTGTTTTTAATTATTTAATTTGACAATGCATTAAAAATAAAAAAAAATTTTTTTTTCTTAGTCTATAATATTGATTGGTATAGTAATTTTAAATAAAAGAATGGGGCCTCTACAAATTAAATTAACTTAAACAATACAGTTTGTGATCAAACTAAATACTCTATTATTGCTTGAATTAATTAATTTATGGACATCCTACACTTTTATTTAAAGGTATATATATACCACCCAAAATTGTAGACCAAAAAAAATATTTTTTGCTTTTTAGTGCATTAGTCCTCAAATATTTATATCTAGAGATAAAATCATCATTGATGATGATGATAATTCTGGCTTCATTGTTATATATGGAAAGTAAAATAAAGGTTATCATATTTGTATATATAATTTAAATGATAACATTTAAATACAAATATATTATATATACTTTTAAGCTAGATGTAATTAGAGAGGATTTGAATCCAGACTTTCAAACTCCCTTTAATCATTCACTCCATCTTATACAACTGATACACATGAATACATACATACAAAAAGATAAATGATCTCCAATATATATATTTCACAGTGAACCAGCACTCATCAGTTGATCCAGATCATCATCTCTCAAACATATATATAATCAGTGCTCAGTTTATATTAGGATAACAAATCTACAAACTTTAATGGACAGGCTTTAATCTTCTCCACTCTCCAACTCTTCAGTCATCTATATCATTGAAAATCTGATGATGGCATTTTCAAAAGCTCTTGTTTGCCAGTTATATTACCATACCCATGTTGCCCAACAAGTCATTCTGACCTCTCATATGCATATATGTAATAGTATGGATCTGTTGTATAAGATGGATGGATGACTTAAGGAAGCTTGAATGTCTGGTTCAAATCCCCTCTAATTATAATTTAAATAAATAATTAAATAGATGTTTGAAATATTTTACACATTTATTTTATTATCAGTTTTCTGTAGGAATGTATTATAAATAAGCAGCAATAAATTTTGAAATTGCATTTTAGGTTTAGGAAAAGCTAATTTTTTTTAAAAATTATTATTGTTGTTGCAAAAATAACATTATTTTAATGAACAGGAACCACATAATTAATTAAAAGAAAACATTGTATTTTGTTTAATAAAAAAATATGAATATAGCACAGAGACAATTGTTGAGGACAGTTTAGGATTCATGGGAATAATTATATTGAATTACAACTCTAAGAATAATAATATTTAGTAATAATTGGAAATTAGCTCACAATTATACTGATGTTTTAGAGATCATCAATCAAGCTAATTCCAATTTAGATAAAAAAAAACTAATTATTCATCATTCTATGGCCTGGGCCATATTTGTAATCATAATAATATTCATATGACATGCAACAGAAAGAATGATTAATTTTGTTTTATATTCCTATAAGAGACAAATATTAAATATCAAATTTATCTTTATTTGTTAATTTAATATTTTTAATTCAATTCTAGTGTGATACTTAACTAAAATTATTATTTTATTAAATTCATGTTTATTGTTGAATATTGTGCTAAGATTTGTAGAAGTCTCTCTTGTAATAAAATTAAGCACAAAAGGCACATACACTAAGGTTATAGCCTTATATAAATATTATGTGCTGACATTGTGCTTAACAAGTATTAATATTTGTAAACTCTTTGTATTTCTTCATTATATATATGTTTTCTTTTAAATATCTTGATGATCTGCAATAATTTTATGGTCAACATTATCCCAGATCTTGGAAAGTATTAATGTGTAAGTTGGTGAACATTTTACTTGACCATAAACAGCTAATGGCTTAGTGTATATACATATCATATTATGCATAATAATAACTTTAAAAAAAACCCAGTAATTTTGAGTATAACAAGATGATTTTTTAAATAGTATTGTTTTTTTGATAAATGCCACATATTAGAACCATTAATGCTCCAGATATGAGAAATAATAGTTATCCATAAATTATCTCATTATATTAATATTCACTTTGGCATTTTTGGTTTGAATAAGCAAAGTCTCATTATATACTGTTACAATATATAATAGAAATAATACTTGTTGGTTTTTCTAAATTAAAATTAATTAAAAAATTACTTAATATATTCAAAAAAAGATTTAATTTGATATTATTATCTATTGAACTTAAACTATGTGAGATTTAAAATAATGATGACATAATCTATGATTTTGCAGAATAAAATACAAAAAGTAAAATGATTATGATTCACTGTGAATTTTGAGACAGTAAGTGCCAAAATATTTATTTTATTGAAATTAATCATCATCTCATTATTTTTATCAGCATCTAAAAAATATTAGCTTTATAATTTTATTGAAATAAATTTTCACCAAATGATGTATAAGGTAAGAGAAATAAATTTTTTATTTATTTTTCAATAATATTGATTCTTTGCTCTAAATTCTACAAACTATAAGGGTTGGTGCTGGTAAGCAATAATACCTGATTACTGCTAGTGGTATCTCAGCATTTCCAAATATTTTCTTAAGGTAAAATATTCTAACATTGCAATATTATAAATGTCATAATTGTAATGAGTTATTTACAAGGTTTAAGATGCATTTCATAAAAATAATAATTTTTAAATTTTCATTCATATTTATTAGATTTTATATGTTTTTTATAGATAAATAGTGCAGGGTTATTTAATTGAAAAATCATATAATATTTAAATATTCAAATGGATGTTAAGCAAATAATTCTATTTCATAGATCAAATTGATATTTGTTTTTATCAGTTATCTTTAATGCTTGAGTGCATTCAATCATTAAAAGTTATATTTTGCATACTTACTAGTATAGGACACTTTGTATAAAAATTGTATACACTATAAATAATTATGTGACATTGTTCTTTCTTTGTTTTTGAAATGATATTTTGCTTCACAAATTTTAGCTATATTAGTAATAATATTTGTTTTTAAAAATTTGCCTAAACATCAATTTTGTGATTTTTACCATCAACTTGGTTTGTGAATTAATTCATGAACTGTATATTGAAATGATTATAGTTTAATTAAAATATCATGTGATGTTTATTGGCTTAAAATATTATTTTAAAAGTAAAGATCATTACATGAAATATATATATCAAAATGATTATAGTTTAGTTAAAATGTATTAAAAATAGTTACATTAAATAAATATTGAAATGATTGTAATAAATGTAATAAAGATCGTTACCAAATACAAAATAATTATATTTATGACCTCGAAATGAAGATAAATTGGACTGAGAATAAACTCACCACCTGGAACATTCCCATTGGCTGAAATACTCTGGAAATAACAAAAGAAGTGAAAAGGATAAAATCTGAGGCAGAACAAAAGCTGATTAGGAATCTTGAAACAAATCACTCTGATCTTGCTATGTTTTAACATGTCTCAAGAACCACAAAAATTAAGGTAATAGAAATCTACTTGCTATTATCTGTGTATCTAGTATGGTATATAATACTGGACAGTAAATCAATAAGTACTGTTTGTTATAGTAATTCTAATTGTGAATATATAATGCTAGACTGTAATTACAAGAGTACTCTTTGTTATTAACTAAATTATATAAATATTCTATAATTAAATAGTGTAAATTATAAGAATTTTGAGTTGCTGATTTATTGAGGTCTCCATTATTCTACTGAAAATATATTGTGTTTTTACTCCCAAATAAAATAGGGTTTTCTTACAAGGGAATTAGGAGCTAAGCACATTGCAAATCTTGTGCAGTCATAGTCAAAGTTCCAATTTAGTAATAAAAATTATATTGGGCACAAGTAGTGATTAAAATTTCCATAAGGAAAATTGGCAATAAATTGTAATTTTGACAGTCAGCAATGATTGAAAAAATTAAATGTCTACATTTGGTCAGATCTATATTTTAAAGTTATAAGCAATGCTGCTGAATGGCCATTATACATAACTCAAATTGAGAACTTTTTAAAATTAAATGGAATAGAGGACCTTAAACATAAGGTAGTGGCAATCTTATGCTTTTCAGACAGAAAGGTCATAGAAATACTTAACAGATTATGCGAACCTGCATGAACAGAAGATATACTGTGGTATAATAAAAAAGTTAAATAACTATTTTAGTCTCTGCCCATTTCACCACATAGTTTGTTTAAAATTAAACAATAGAAAGCAAACAAAGAGTGAGAACATTAAAGGGTATAATGTAGCGCTTAGAGAAGTAGCAAAATACTGTATGGTGATTTTTTCATTGAAATACTAATTGATCAACTGTTTTGGGATACATCTGATGACAGGCTCAGGCAACTATTTTTAACAGAGTCAGATATAACATATGATATGGCTATTAGAAATGATATAGCTTCCAAACTGATATTAGAACAAGCACATGTTTTTTAAAATAAAACAGATAATAACTTAAATGCAGCAATCTATAAAAGGAATGACCAAAATAGTAACCCTCAAAAATCAGTATATATAAAAGATAAAGCCACTTGTTATTGCTGTGGAAAATTGGAGCACAAAGCAAAAGATTGTATGTGAAAAAAGAAAAAAAGTTTTAAATATGGCCTTAAAGATCATTTGTCATGGGTATTTAGAAAAACTGATAATGGGAACAGCTATAAAAACACACAGTATCAGAAAAATAGGGGAGGAAAAAAAGACAATAGACAAGGTGTCAAAAGTATGAAAGTTACTGGATTGAAGAAAATTATGATGAAAGTACAATATATGTAGTAAAAATATTAGCGTGGAGATAGATAGTGACTCAGGGATATTCATGTCTGAAAAAGATTGGAGTGATCAGGCAGCTAACTATGCTAATATCCCAATAAAGAAGGTAAACATTATTAGCAGAAATACAATTAAATTACTAGATCATAAAAAAGTGATAAAATATCGAAGTATACCTACCATTATATATAGTAAAAGACTACATTAGTCCTATAATTGGTACAGAATGGTTTCATGTGATGGGAATTCATGTCAGTATTGTGAAAATAATTTTGCTGTAATATGAAATCTAGATTTATTAAGTGATAAATTAGGTTCAATATCAACTAGATCAGTAGAGATTGAATTACTTAAAAAAATACATATCTGGATATTTGTAAACCATGCAAAATTCCATTGGCAAAAAAGTAAAATAAAGGGAAAAATTCAGAAATTGGTTAGTAAAGGTGTATTGACACCAGTAGAAATGTCATATTGGGCCATGTCTATAATGGTAACAACAAAACCTAGTGAGAAAATCCAGTTATGTGACAATTATAGAGATAATGGTAAACAAATATTTAAACAAGGGAGCATATCCAGTGCTGAATGCAAGAGAAGTATTAGCCAGTCTTCAAAAAATCTCTCATTTTGCAAACCTAGACCTTAACTTTACCTTCTTCCAAATATTAATTACAAATAAATTGGCAGAAATATTAACCATGATGACCCCTATTGCTTTATTTAAATGTAATCAACTACTATTTGGAATTATTATGGCACCAAATATTTTTCAAGCAAAAATTGATACTTTACTACTGAGTGTAATACCTTATTTTGATGACATTTTTATGAACAGTTATGACAAAGACTTTTTAAAGTATGTGATAAATTAGAGAAATTCAGTGACAAATTAAATATGCATAAAAGCATTTGGGACACAATGCAATTACATTTCCCAGGGTGTGTAATTTCAAACAAGGTAAACATCATTGCCTGAGAAAGTGCAAGCTATAAAAAATGTGAACAAGCCCAAAAATATTAAAGAACTATAGGCATATTTAAGTCTGATAAATTATTTTGAGTCTTTTTTGAAAAATAAAATGAAAGCAACTAATCTACTGTATGAGTTACTGAAAAAAATCAGAAATGGAATTGGTTACAAATTCATATACAAACAAAAGTCTTCTTGTTGTCCGAAAAATTGCTAGTCCATTTTAATAATAATCTGGATATACAATTAATGACTGATGCTTCAGAATGGGGAGTGGGAGCAGTTATATACCATCCCTGTTACAATGGAGAATGACCTATGGCTTATACATCTAGAACCCTTTCAAAAGCCAAGAGAAACTATAGCCAGATCGACAAAGCAGTTTTGGCTATTATATTTGGTTTAAAAAAATTTCAACAATATCTTTTTGGTAGGTCTTTTTAAATAGTGACCCATCACAAACATTGTTAGGGATATTAGTAAGTAATAAGCTAGCTCCAGATTGTTTGAGCCCACATATTTTGAGATGGAGAAATATATTAACAGCATATGATTATCAGCTGATGTATAGGAAAGGGAAAGAAATTTCACATGCTGATGCACTGTCTAGAAATCCAGATAAAGATGAACTGCATAGTAATGAAATAAAAAAAAATTATATAAAAGCTTTAGAATCAAAAATCCTGAATAGCATTTAGTCAAAAAGTGAACAAGAATCGATAAAGGTTACCAGCTACTTATAAGGTGGATAAGTAAAAATTGGCCAACTAATAAACCTCAATGTAGTCATCCTGCTTTTTGGATAAATTGAGAAAATATGTTTCAACAAAGGTTGTACCATTCAAGGCTAGATGAAAGGTCTTAAAGTTATTGCATGAAGGACATCCAGGCATTGTATGTGAAAAAGTGAGTAGTTATGTCTGGTGGCCTAATATAACAGTTGAAATAGAGAAATATATAAAGAAATACACAGTGTGCCGATCTAAAATGAATATGCAAATTAAAACATATAGAGCATGGCATAAATCAACTAAGCTTTAACAAAGACTCCATTAGTCTATGCAGGATCCATTAATGGAAAGATATTTCTTATACTTATAGATGCATATTCTAAATGGGCAGAGTATAAAAAATACGAGTGTGCGAAAAACAATACAGAATTTGAATGAAATATTTTCACATTAAAGATTACTGGTAGTAATTGTTTCCAATAATGACACAGCTTTTAATGCACAATAAAGGACTATTTCATAAATAGAGGCATTAAACACTTCTGTATACCTCCTTACTAACCTGAATTGAATGGGTTAGCAGAAAACACTATTCAACAAGTAAAAAAGGCTTTTAAGAACATTAATAATGGCTGATATGCAGGGAATGTAGTTTGTAAGGTTGCATCAGCATTCCATGCCTTTGACAGTTACAGGAAAATGTCCAGGGGAATTACTGATGGGTAGAAAATTGAGAATTGTCAATACAAATTCCAAAACTGGTTGAATACTGGGAATACAGTGATATAGAAAATAAATATGGAATAGGTGAGAAAGTTTGGGTATGAGACTTGCTGAAAAAGAAATGGATAGAAGGGATAATTACAGTTGAATTATCCAAGCAAATAATAAAAGTGCAAACAGATAATGGTGCAGAGTATCAAAAACACTTTATCCATGTTTGGCAACATCAAACAGAGGAAATAGAAAACCCAAGAATAAAAATAAATGCTAATGGGAAAACAAATAATTTGACAAAAAAAAAATAGTCAAATTAGTATTAAAAAAATTAATTAGTCTGAATGAAAATCATAGTGAACCAGAGAAGCAAAAATCTGATGAAATGGCAGAAATCGAGCAAGAAAAAGCAGCAGAACAAACAGAAACTCAGCCATGGATGGAGCATAGATCACAAAGACCCCAAAGGCAAATGCCAAAGAAATTAGAAGAATATATATAACAAAGCAACCTATTTCTGGAGTAAAGGGAGGAATGAAATATATATTGAAATGATTATAGTTTCATTAAAATGTTAAAAGTAAAAATCGTTACATGAAATATATATATATTGAAATGATTGTAATTTAGTTAAAATCTTGTATTAAAAATAAAGATCATTACATGAAATAAATATTGAAGTGATTGTACTTTATTTAAAAAATAATAAAAATTGTTACCAAATGAAAAATGTCAATTAACAAAAAAAAATTAATTAATGTAAACCGTAATTAAATTTACGACTGAGAATAAACTCACCACCTTTCTAATTGGCTGAAATACTCCAGAAATAACAAAAGAAATGGAAAAAAGTAAAAAGGATAAAAGCTGAGGCAGAACAAAAAAATGCCCTCTTTTTATTTATTGGAAAACTAATAGAAGCAGCAGAAGAAAATCAGTGGGGGACATCTTTTCCCAGGATCTTGGCTCCTGTAGGCCACCATGTAGATCACCAAGCCAACTAGGGACTTTGTAACAGATAGCCCTAATCTTATGTTTTAGCATGCCTCAAGGGTCATAAAAATTAAGACAGTAAAAATCTACTTACTATTATCTGTGTATCTAGTGTGGTATATAATACTAGACAGTAAATCAATAAGTACTGTTTGTTATAATAACTCTAATTGTGTATAAATAATGCTAAACTGTAATTAGATGGGTACTGTTTATATTAACTGAATTATGGAAATATTCTATAATTAAATAGTGTAATTATAAGCATTTTAAGTCACTGGTTTATTGTGTCCATTATTTTACCAAAAATTAGTTGCATTCTTATTCCCAAATAAAATAGAGTTTTCTTATAAGGTAGTTAGAGGCTAAGAACATTGCAATTCATAATAATTTTATTTAGAGCAATATATATATAAATATAAAGTAAAAATAACTATCAGCAAAAAAAAAAGACAAAATTTCATGTATAATAACTACTCTTTCTTATTGCATGCCAAATGTATACCATATAACACTAAATTGTCCATTCATTTTACTACTGTTACACAATGCTTTATTTACCATTCTTTTTTACAGTTTCAATTACCCCAGCAATCCTGAAGAAGATTTCTGGGGCAATCAAAACTGTAAAAAAGGGTGGTAAATAAAGCATTATGTAACAATAGCAAAGTGAATGGACAATTTAGTATTATATGTTAAAATTTCATGTAATTTGAAAAAATTATCAGTTAGAAATAGGTGTAATTAACATGCAATATAAAAATAGATCTGATATTTCATGTGCACTTTCACATAATAGAGATTTAGCATAAAATGACCCAAGATAAATCAATTAATTATTACCATATAAACTAATAATTGATGATATACTTATTATGATTATAATTAAGGAGAGAGTGCCAAATGTTTCTTTTGTGATCATATTGCTTTTAAATGTTCCTGGATGAATTTTATAATTGTTTCAATTTTGATAAGTTTATTACTGTTATATTACAGTAAATAATAAAGAGTTGGCAAAGATCATAAATCTCCACTCACTGGAATAAAGAAATTCAGAATAGATGGAAATTCAGCTTTCCTATGCTATGAATTGAAAGATGCAGTTCAATTTGCTTTTATGAACAATATTTCACTTGAACAACTTATCTAAAAATTGTGTAAAGTAATTGAGACATATGGTCAGCTTCATCTCAATTCATGCACACCCACAGATTTTTTTAAAATCTTGTCTCTTCATTTTAACATGCATACAAACTGACTATTTGTATTAGACAAATTAATTTTTAATTTTCTAATAAGCTTGTTTTTTTTTCTGTTTAAATAAATGTCTTTTACATTCTATCCTATTTTCAGATTATTTAATATTATCTTAGCTTATAAAACTAGTTATTGCAAGTACCTATCTATTAATAGAATAAAAGGAAAATTACTATGTATTATATAAAATTAAACTGTGATGAAATAAATAAATTGCTTCTTGTGTTTTATTTATTTTATAATCCCTTTCATTTTTTTCTTGATTCGATATAGTTCAAAATCACATCTAATCAGTCTTTCTTACATAAATATTTTAGCAGACATCAGGAGTTAAACAAACTGGAAAAGGTGTCATCACATAAAAAGTTTTTCTAACTTGAATCCAGAATAATTTGTTACTAAATAATCTTCAGGCAAAATACTATTTAATACATGATACCATATAGGCAACAAAAATATATTATTATTAAGAATCAACATATTAATTTCATCTTCAGTTAAATATTTTAATCCTTCTCATAACATAATAAAGCTCTGACATTCATTCATGATTATGATGATAATTCTATAAATAATTGACTTGCTGACAGAGGCACTGTTATGTATCCTAAAATTCTCTGAAAAAGAGCCTGTTAATATATCTCAATATATCAACTATATATTTTTGCTTCCCTGCTTCACAACTATCTAGAAAATAACTTTCAGTTTGTACAAAAAAAATAGAAAATGACTTTCTTTTCTTCTTAGAAATACCTGTATCAGGAAACATAATTTAATCATTTCAGATCTATTTATTATAAGTATGAATAAGTATTTACTGTATGGATTTTTTTAGACAGCTTAGCTATTAAGAAAATGTCAGAGACTAGAGATTGCAACCAATAGATTCACTATTGGTTTTAATTAATTCCTTTACTTTAGCCATAGATTTGACAATCATTAACTGTGATTCATGGTTTAGGATTGATCATATTATCTATATAGCTCAATTGCTTCTAAATTTATTTTACAAAGCAGATGAATAAGCACAATGTCTTGAATATGCCAGTGAGAACCGAGTGATATTTAAGAAGATCAAATCCAACTGGATTTACTTTTTGATGCTAAATGATTGATATGAATAGTATAAAAAAAGTAAAGATTGTTGCCACATGTGTAGATACAATCCATTGATCCTTATTGATAAAAAGTAATTGCCAAAAACTAGTCTGAAATATGAATATAAAACTTTAATCTAGTATCCATTAATTGCAATTTAAAAGTCCTTGATTTGAAGTTACTGAAATTTTTCTTTAAAAGATCCAGAAATTTCCATCTGCATGAAGCTCTAATGATTTAGGAAGCTCTTTTATATAACAATGCAAATTATGTAATTTTCTTTTATATGGCAATAAGGTTGCTTTGATTAGAAATTCTTATTGCAGATATTAAATTCATTAAAATCTGCACATAAGCACAACTGCTTAAAGAGAAATATTGATAAATATAGATTTTTCATCATGGTCCATATGAATATTACATGTCATGAATTATTTGCAGTTTGAAAACCTAGAAAGATAAGCAAACTAAATTCAATTCTATAGAAACTATTTGAAAAGACATAATACTTTTAATAATTATTTAATAAATAAATAAAAATTAAATAAAATTTACCTTTTCCAAAACAGGAGCAATCATCAATGCTGGACCCCATAAAAATTGTTGATCAATGGAATATGTAGCTAAATCATTAAAAAATCTACAACATAAAATTGTACTTATTTATTATTGTTAATAATAAAAATATTAGACCATATTAATGTGATATTCAGTTCAAAAATGCTCAACATTTGAAGAAATAGTGCAAAAATGAATGTAACTCTAAAACAGTATGTTGCATTCATATGTTATGCAAGTTTTATCTTCCACAAATATAAATTATTATCACTTTAACAATATTATTATAAACATTGCTTAATTAAAGCTAGCTTTGATCCTATATTTTTTCTTTGTGTTGGGAAAAGAGAAACTGCTAACTTCTACTTAAGCAATTAGGATTAATACGTAGCAATCAAGATACTAATCAGTTGCAGTCTTGTCCAACATACAAACAATACAATGCTAACTAAGAACAGAATAAAATCTTGTTTGAAATTTTTTTTGCTAAATATTATATCCATGTGTATATGTTTTGTTTTTCAAAAGCAGTTTTAGCTAGTTAGGCAACAGAGTACCATGAAACCAATAAAAAGCATGTGACTTTATCATATGATTGTAATCAAAGTAATTAGAGTCCAATGATAAATCTCTAACTTAATAGCTGCAATGATGCCCACTTTCTTGCCTTATTTTAAACCTGGGTTAAAATAGTAGTCTTTATTAGAATCAATCTAATAATAACTACACTATATCATATATTTTAGAAGACTGATTACAAATTGCTTGATTTATTGTTACTTTTTGTTTTGCATTTAAATACACCTGTTCTTTTAAATATGCATTGTTTTAAATATATACATTTAAATACAAATTGCTTAACATTTTTTAAAAAAATTGTTATACATTTATAAATAAAAGTTTTTCAACACTTTGTTATTATGTGATATCCTAATTCTATGTAAATTAAACTTATGTACACTTGTATATAGCTTAAAATAGTAAATTTTATGAACATTAAATCTATAAGTGATAAAGAAAATGAGAATAAAAGTTTATTAGAAAACAAGATAATCTTAGATCTTCATTGAAAAGTTGGAACTGTAAGTACAGCTGAGGTTGATGGAAAAAGTAAAACAAAAATTACTCCAATAGTGAAATATATTCTTCCAGACTGAGTGCAAAATACAGTTATGGTGCCTGTCTAAAACTGTTGGACTCAAAAGACTATTTTGTAATATATACACCAAATGTTGAAAAATTTATTATGAGAATAAAAAGAATAGGTACTGTAGAATTTTGTGAGACATAAGAAATAGGTGTACTGAAAAAAATGAAGACTGTATAAGAGTATTTTATTCTAGATTATAGTAATAAATGTAATGATACTAATACTGTCTTGAATATAAGAGTTAAATAATTTTATACGTAGTACTCCAATAAACAATAGATTGGTGGAAGATTTGACTTAATCCACATTAAAGTGGGAGAAATATTGCATCAAAGAAATTGAAACAGTAAGTAAGACATTATAGATGATAATGAGAGATTAGAATTCTGTAGAGGGACAAAGAAGAAATGATAAAACGATTGAAAATTATGAGTTAGATATATGTGTATTTGAATGATTTATCACTCAGGGAGCCATGTGACATTAAAGTATTGGGAATGACAGAGTTAAATTTCTATCTATATGTTTAAGGAGTTTTGTAGAAGTCAGATCACAAATATAATTTACACAAGTATATGGCTTTGGTTAATTAACATTTATTTAACAAGTAATAAATGAATAACAATAAAATAAATTAAAATATAAATTTATCTCTCAGTCTGAACATTGTAACATGGCTTAACAACTCAGTGAATGCCAAATTTACTCTGCAGATGCTATAATATTGAAGACAGTGTAGTAATTTGTCTCATTTATGCCCTGCTGCTGTCAGTTCAATTGGGTAACTATATTATTTTCCTTTCCATTTATTCTTCAACAGCTGCCACTAGTAACTACACTGGTAAAGTTCTGTACACTTCTTGGCTGCATTTCCAAATCATTTATATATCTAAAAAATGAGTCTGTTTGCAGCACCCTCTACTATTCAAATGTTTAAGAGTAATACAGCATTTAATCTGCATAGTTTGAAGAGACTATCACTATTAAACATAAACATATAGATGTGCTAGAAATCTAATCAGACATTTCATTCCTGCCCCCCTCCAAACTAAAATTAATAGGTCTAATGACAAACAAAATCTTTGAATTTAAGCAGTGATCAGCATTATTCTTGAGGCTCTTGGAACTACTGTTGTATCTTCAACTGCTGAAGTAATAAAATCTTGTTGTTGATCAAGTTTAGCTTCACCTTCATTCACCTTTACACCTAAACTACAGTTTTCATCAGTTTCATCACATCCTTTTCTAGAAACGGATTATCATGCCATCCATTATGACAAATTTCAGGTACAGAAACCTCATAACAGGGACATAGATGATTTACATGTTTTCTGAATTCTTTACCATTTTCCAACTTTACAAGTCTTACCTATTATGACAGTACTTTTAAAATTATTTCTGGCATCCATTTAACTCAAATCTTATATTCAGATTTGTTCACCTCCTAAAAAATCTACTAAATCTTGAAATTTTCTTTCTCTTAATAACCATAGGCAACAACTGACTTAAATGGGAAATGGAAAGGTCAACAACTTGGCTGGAGTTTTTCCTGTTGTTATACAAGGCCTGAAATGTTGGCTGTACATTGTCTTCACCAGAGCTTTCATTCAAACTATACTTTTTAGATTCTGTACAGCTTTTCCAGCAATTCCATTGCTCTCAGGATAATAAGTAGGGGCAAGAATATGCTTAATCTTTTTATTGCATAGGAAATTCTTAAATATCTGAGATATGAAGTTGGTCCTATTATTAGTCACAATGAACTCTGAAAAACAATGGGTGGTAAAGAAATCAATATAGTTATAGTGCATTCAGCACTAATATTCTTGAACAGCTTATATTTGATCAAGAACATGAAAATTAAAAGAACTGATAAGCTTTGATATAGAAAGTTTATTCACAAATGTACCATGTGAAAAAGGATTGTCTATTATAAGGAAAAGATTAAATGGTGCTAATAGCTTACAAACCAGAACAATTCTTCCTAATGATAGTATGGAACTATTAACATTCTGCATAAAAACAACCTACTTTCAATATTACACAGATGCAGTATTCAAGATCAAGGTATAAACACATAATGTATAATGAAAATGTAAATAATAATAATTGTATAAATATAACGAATATGTAAATGTAGAATAAAAGTAATGTATAAATAAAAATGTAAAATAACTGTATAGTAATTAAGTATAACAATGTGTAAAAATTACAATGTTATTAAATAATAGACAGTTGTATAATAATAGAAAGCTTAGCTGATCTTATAGGGTCAGAAAACTATGTAAAATACCATATATGGTGAGAAACATGAAAATACTGTGTGTATGTAAAAACATAAGTGAAAACACCATATATGGTTAGGAATGCAAAAGACTCCAGAAGTCTTGAGGGGTATATAAACCCTCATAACCTGTTCTAATTGTTCTGATGTTCTAAATATGTTCTGAGTTTTAATTATTTTATTTCAAATGTTCTAAATACGTTCTGAGTATGTTCCGAGTTTTAATTATTTTATTTCACCTTATAATAGGCTATGTATATAGTTGAATTTAACCATATTAAACTATAATCTTACCATCTCAATTCTGCCTTTGTCCATTTATTTACTTGCTGGTCATAAGACACAGCAACAGAATTCTTCCAACAAAATCAAGAAATGGTTATCTACATGGAAGAATTTAAAATCACAGTCATAAAAATGACTCCATATTCATCTAAAGTTTGACTTCACTATGTAGATGATAAGTTTGTTGTATGGCCACATGGTGAAGTACTACTACAAACTTTCTGGAAACACATCAACAACATATCTCCTTCAATTAAATTCACAAGAGAATCTGAAGAAAAACAAAAATTGTCATTCTTAGATGTTCTTGTGACAAGACTCTCTCATGGCAAAATCAAAACTACAGTTTACTTAAAACCCACACATACATGAAAATACTTAGCCTATGCATCCAATCACACCAGAAACATAAAACATGGAATTATGCTATCACTATAAAATAGAACAAAAGAAGTTTATTCAGAAACCACTTATTTGAAAAAAGAAAAACAATTTTATAAAAAAATGGTTATCCATCAGCTGTTATTAAGAAAGCCTAAAATAGACAACAAAAAGAAATATCAACAAAAAAAAAACAATTATTTCTACTGTAGTGTATACATACCAAAAATAGCAATCAAATTAAGGAAAATCTGCAATCAGTATGACATCAAAACAGCTTTCCAGAGCCATAGAACACTATGAGGAATTTTAACATTCACAAAGCCTAAACTTGAAATGCTGAAAAGAAAAATCTGCACTATGAAATACCATGTGAATGTGAAAGAATGTAGTCATCTCACTGGTAAGCATTTGCAAGAACACAAACTGATGATTAGAAGAAAAAAAAACAGAACCAATGAATGTATGTTCAATTGGGAAAATATAAAAAATATTGGAAAAGGTAGAAAGAAAAACATTTTAAAAAACTGCTCACATCGCACAGCAAACAATACTCTAAGTCAATCTAGTATGTCTATACACACTGTATGGAAACCACTAATCAACTTTGCTCTTAAGAAAAAGTGGAGAAATCAGGAGGAACCTCATAGATAAGTATACAAAATTTCTATTGACTGTTGCCTTTGGCAGGATAGCTCAGTTAGTTAGAGTGTTAAATTAAAATTCAATACTCAAGAATCTAAAGGGCTAGGTTTGATTCCCATTATAGTACTGACAGTGATCAAGCCAGCAATATCTGAAGAAGAGGGGGAAATAATACTTCTCAAAACACTGCGCATAGACTAATGTGTGTGCTATTAATAACAGTTGAATGTATTTGGAATATTTAAATAAAGGTACATTTTTCTAAAGACATTCAATCTTCATATTAGATGATGGAAATGTCCAATATACAAATACAAGTATTAGAATATCTGACTCTGAAACAGTATGGTCTAAATGAACATGAATCCATGGAGTCTCCAAGTCTTATCCACAGTTCCAATTTTTGAGTGATAACTTGGATGTCTATTGTCAATCTTCACCAAACTTAAAAGCATATGAGAGTTTTCATTCTGACAACTCCCAGGTGACCTCTATCTAACATTTTTAAAACCTGTATTCTACCTGCAGGAAAAACAATAACATGACCAGTGTTCAGTATGCATCCCCTACAAACTGAAAGTCTATCTAATTTAATCCAAACTATTTTACTGAATTCAGAAGAGTGACCCTTAGGCCATCAATATTTAATCCATTGCAACATCTTCTTATAACCCTTATCTTGTTTTGTCTACTTTCATACCACAATACTATTTATTATGGGTGATTTCATTTAATCTATATTAACTATGTATGTCTTTTTTTTAAAATCAGGTAATCATGATAAAACATCTGCATGCTCAGTTTCCCTTCCAGATTTAAAACTAATTGATAATCATAATGCAATAATGTACGTACCCAGCATAACCTTAGCTGGTTTACTAATCAGTTATTTTTTTCTTGGAACAGAACATTCCCACTAGGGGGCAAAGATCTGTAAAAATCTTGAACTTCTCAAAAATATACTGATCAAACTTCTTGGCTGCAAATATAACTTCCAACGCTCTCTTATCCATTTGGCTCTAATTTTTTTCATCCGATGTTAGGATTCTCACAGCATAAGCAATTGGTCATTTGCCTCCAAAGCAAGGGTGAGAAATCATTTTTGGATGCATTGGTCATTATAATACTATCCCAATCACATGCAAATGTATGAATGTTTCATCTATATCTATCAGTCTTCATCATTTTTAAAAAATATAAAATTTAAGCACTTGAACATTTCCACGTATTACACTTTTGTATTTGTATAGGATGATAATAACTATAAAATATATCTGAAACATCCCAATGTAAAATTTTTAAAAAAAAATCTATATATTAACCTGCTTTTCATACACTTCCTTATTATAGTATCAATATTTTATTGACCTAATTAATAACAAATATTTTAAAATTATTTAATTTGTATTTTAAAATATATATATATATATATTGTGTTATTAAATTATACTCACTCATGAAATAATGGCCTAACCACAGTGTTTCCTCTAGTGTGGGCATTAAAGAAAAGAGTATAAAGATATGGCAATAAATAATATCGAATTTCAAGAGCTTTTCTCATGGCTATAGTTGCATTTTCACTCCAGACTGCAGGATCTTGATCCTAAATGTAAAAAAGATTTTATTAATCCTTGTATCAAAATAATAAATAAATATAAAATAAAAGAATCGAATTGTAACTAAAATTGGCGTTATATTTCCATGGTTAACAAATACTGATTAAAAAGTATTTAGCAATTATATCAATTTTTTCTAACTGCACTTCAGGCTTGAAAGCTTTCATTAGTGACCAGAAATATTTACTCGATAAAGTACAGTATATTTCTGTAATAGATTTCTTATTAGAAAACAATTATTGTCAAAATATTATTTACTTAACTGCAGAATCATGTAGAAATATTTCTATTAAGTATATTCTTAGCAAAAGAGATTTTAAAAATAAAATAAATATTTAAAACAGACAAAATGCTCTATACATATGTTTATTACTTTAAAATAAATATTTAAAATCAAATTTCATTTATTTATTTACAAGATGGTCACTTATTTGTGAGGTCATATAATGTTTGAGCACTAGAATGTACACAGTAAGTTTTTCATTAATAGATGAAATTGGGAGAAGGGAGAGTTCATTTTTTAGCTAGTAATCCGCTCTAGAATTCATGTTTTCATGTCTGCACTCTGCTAGCTGGGCCAGTTTTTAAAAAAAAAAACGTGTATAATCATTGTTAAAAATATATTATAGTCAATATTTTTTGTAAGGTGAAATAGTCCATCAATGCATATCACGAAAAATTCAATGATTTCAAAAATATCAAACTTGAAAAATAGAATTATATTTTTTGCATTCAGGATAAACTATATTTTTCCTATTCCAGTTTTCTATATACCTCATGATCTTTAACTAATTGTTCTAATCAAGTACTGATTGAATTTATATTATATTCATCAAAAGATTCTAATACCATAATAAGTTTGAGAGTCTTTGTATTATTAGTCTTAGAATAGAATCAACATACACATACCAAAGAACAAAGAAAAAACTGATTATTAAGTTTCATACTTTTCATAAAAAATAAAAAAACAAAACTACAAAAACAATATGTTTAGTGAGCAAACCAAAACAAGTGCATTTAATAGGTATGATATGTACACATTTCATAAGAAATTAAATTTATGCTGAAGCAAAATGCATTCCATACAAATTGAGATTATAAAACTAATACATGAAATGAACATAAGTAAGGATTTAACAAGCATAATATAAAATTAATTCATGTATAGTAATAAATTTATAAGAAATTAAATTCTAAAAATATATCTTTGTGTAAGAAAAATAAAAATGCAGATTCATAAAATATCAAGCAAAAATATACACTAATGGGAAATTAATATTTAATAGATACAACAATACAAAAATGTAGATTTTCACAATGTATTGTTTTAAGGAAGCAACATTTTTCTTTATATTTACAACATTAACCATGAAGTATAGCCATGGGTGTAAATATAAGGCAAAAACATGCATTTTGACAATAATTATTTACTTTTCATAGCATCCACATTTTAAACTTTTCTCATACATGGACAGCTTTTTGGGAATTCAATTTTTTAAGGATTTATTGACATCAATTGTTCTTCTCGTAGATTACATGGCTTATGTTTGCATTTTTGTGTTTTTTATATTCTTACTTACATTCATTCTGCAGATTAGCTTTGTTATTTAATTCTTTATAGAATTAATTTATTTTCATCATCAATTTAATTTCTTATAGAATGATTTATATAAGTCACACTTATTGAATATATTTATTTTAAATCACTATGCATTGATTTGATCATTAATTATATTATTTTCAGGGTTTTTTTTTAAATATATTATTTTCATGTTTCAATTGCTTCTATTGCAAATATATTAAATTACTTTTATTTTTGTTTTTAATTGTCTATAAAAGATATGAAACTTATCAATTAGTTTTTCCTTTACTTCATTGATATGATAATAGTAATCCCGTTCTACAGATAGATCATAGGCTGTACTAGCACTGTATAAATAATCAATAGAGACTAGATGACTATGCTTATTAAATTCCTACTAAGTGTAATGTGATAGAAGTATAATACAAAACTTGGAAGAGTTTGTTTTTGCAAATCCTTGTGTAAACTGAGTGATAATTTTATTTTGCTTCATACCTATGATATTATTTAATAGCAATATATTAATTACAGAATAAAAATAATAATTTGTATGTCAATATTATTTTTAGAAAAACAATAAATAGTTTCAACTACATTTCTTAAGAATACATACTATTGGTCCTTTGGTATTGTGATTTCTAGAGAAGGGATAAAAAGCCCCCAATTGCTGCCATCTCGTGCACAGTTCTTCAGTTGTATTTTCAAAAAAACCACAAATGTCAGCACCAATCTGAAAATATGTATGTATATCAATTAAAGTTTGGTTATTATTTACTAACATACTTGTATCAATGTTTATTATGATGACTAACTAAAATTAATACTGATATTCTATCTTTGGTAACCACAGCCAAAAGTTTTATCATTCAAAGTAAAAATAATAATAAAATAATTTGGCTTCATGTATAACTTTACTGATATCTCAAGTTCTTCATCAATAATGCAAAAAATATATAAATTATGTAATACAAAGCTATAAATAAAAATGTTATGGTTTATTAAATGATTTTCACTTTTTTTTTTAATATTGGTTTTTAAAATAATTTTTATTGTATAAAAAAAAAGTACAAATGCTACATTCTAAGTTCAATTATTAAATGTAAGTACAATATATGTAAATGTAATCAAATAATATATTGCTTGAGAGTTCATAAGAAGTTCAAGTACTGGAAAGAACCAATCAGAACTTCAATTCATGAACTTTGACCTCAAGACTATTGCATTAAATTTTGCAAAGTATCTAGGTGCAATAAGACAGGTTGAATCAAGAAATGGTACAGACAATAGTAATGGATGAGTTGCAATTAAATTCATAGAAAAATGGAAATAGATATATTAGAAACTATTTACATTATCATTTGTATATTCAATCACCTTTAAAAGACTATAAAAAATCACTGTTAAAAATAATTGAAACATTTTAATATCAAAAAAGAATATAAAGTGGATTATCTTTTAAAAAATGCAGAAATTTGATATAAAATGTATACTTGATATATACCTAGCCGATACAAATACTTCTGAACTACAATCTTATCACAAAAACTTACAATGTAGTTTTCATTTTTTATATAGATAGATAAGTTTTGAGATGGCATTACTATTTTTTATTTGATTATCCAAAAAAAGTGATGGCATTTGTTAGACTGTTGTAGAATATACTAGTATTTATCCTTTTTATGCTTTCTGAAAGAAAATGTGAATAAAAAAATTTGATCCTATCTTGATTGCTGAAATAGGATCATAAAATACATTTTCTTAAAATTATATATAGGTCACAATGCTATTTGAATATAACAATTGAGGATTCTTCTGATAGTTTTCAAAAACGTTGAGATTATGTTGATGCAAAAAATTACTTAAAACTGGAGAACTTTTAAGCCCCTCAGTTTTACCAAGACTCTTTAATAGACAGGGTATGAGCACAGACTTTCACATGACCCACCACTCTCCACACTATCTCATAACACTGATACACCCGAACACACATATGTTGAAAAGATAAATAATCACCAATATAAGTATTTCATGCTAAACCAGCAATCATTAGTTGGTTCAGATTACCATCTCCACACATATATGCTACAAGTGCTCAGATATATATTAAGATAGCAAATCCTCCTACTTTAATGGACAGGCTCCAATGTACTCCACACTCCAACTCTTCAACTGTCCATCCAATTGAAAATCTGATGATGGAACGCTCAAAGGCCACCCTTAGGCCGAGATTGTTGTCACACCCATGTTGACCTAAAGGTCAATCTGACCCCTCATGTACAGGACATAATCCATTAAATACATATACAGGGGATAGGCAGACATCTCTAATATGTAATAGATGAAATACACAGGCTTATATATACCTGTGTCTATATAAGTAATAGACAGGATAGGAGCACAGACTTTCACATGACCCACCACTCTCCACACTATCTCATAACACTGATACACCCGAACACACATATGTTGAAAAGATAAATAATCACCAATAATGAAATGACATTTTAAAACAAAAGAGAAATTGCAAAAAAAAACAGGTCTATATACAAAATTCTCCAGTTGTTTATTACAAACAAGTTTAATAAAGAAGTGGTAATTATAGATTGGATTATTTTCATTATCTAATTGAAATGTTAAATAATTTTAGAAAAATTCATATTTTGTGTTTTTCCAAATACATTCAACTGTTCGTAAGAACGATCTTTCTTATTTATATATAACAGTTGAAAGTATATATAAAATTTAAAATTCTCACCACAATCTTCTAAATTATTTCTCTATGAATGACTGTTGGAGAAATATTGCAATGAGTTATTTAATGGTTGTTTTAGCCCTATCTAATCATCCATCTATCTACCAGTCCATCCACCTATCTGCCCACTATCCACACACTCCTATCTATCCATAAATTCAAACATTTATTTCTCTATAAATCCCATTTATCTGTTAATCTCATCCATTCATTTATCTATTCATCCACCTGTCAATCTATCGATTTATCTTTCTACCAATATATATTATATAACGTGGATAAAATTCTGTCACTGCAAATGATAGCAGAATCATACTTCTTCACATCTCATTCATATGCATTTATGAAATCATGGAAATTTTATAAACTTTTTCTATATAAATCTTATATAGCAAGGTATATTAGGTGGATGGGATATAGCAAGTACAAACAATTGCTTATTTACTTACGTATGGTATTCCAAACAAATTAAATTCCAACATTCCTAAAATAGAGACAAATTTGTAAAAAATATTTCTTGATTTATTTATTTAATAAAATAAAACATTGTTATAAGGCTATTGTGCAGCATACCTATGATTGAATGATGCATTTCTGGCCAGTTACTTAAATTGTCTCCAAGCCAGTGACCAGCATGTTTTCCAGAACCAGGATATGTAGATCGGGAAATGACAAGACTTCTTTCCTGAGTTGACTCCTGAGCTGCCCTTGAAAAGTATTTATTTGTGTGTATATATAATGTTTTGGAGTAATACATTTTCTAAATACCATCTATACTAAATTATATTCAACATTCCATAGATTCAGATTATATCTACAAAGCAGACAAAAAAAAATTATTTCCTTTGCAATCATGATTTTTATATGGAAAAGAAATTTAGACAATATAAATAACAATAATTCAATCCATGGAGATATTTGTGTGTATTTATTCAAATTGATCAAATTAAAAATAGATTTATTTTTTTGTCTGCTTTGCAGATAGGCATTTATTTTATAAGATGTTTAATATTGATCATGCTTAGGAAGTTCATCACTCATTTAGCACTGTATAATTTCAATACTATATATATAATACAAATAAAATGTCCGTTAATTAAAAAATTATTGTAATAATAAAACTAATAAATATAATCATATTTATTGTGATTATATACATATAACAGAGAACAAAAATTAAATAGATAGAATATACTTTCAATAAGCTTGAAATTTATCATTATGGATTTAAGAGACCCATTTCCTAAATTTGAATGCTATGTTTTTGATTCATTACATATTTATTTTGCATAATAAACCACACCTCTTTGATTTACTGTTACTGTTGTTTCTTTCTTCACAGATTAACATTGCCAGATTAAAACCATATCCATATTCCTTTTCAAAATTATAAAAGACTGATATATTTGTTAAATCATCCTTAGCTTACTTGTATATTAGCGCATTCTATATCATTCTTGTTCTTAAATTTGCCTTTGTTACACCATAATATGTGTAGGGATAATCTGCTTGACTGTATCCTACTGCATACACAACATTAGATCTGTTTAATTTACATATTTTATCCTTAGTATCATTGATTAAAAGGTATTCTGAATCTGATATTGAATTTATTTGCACAGATATTTCTATTTTATTCTCAATATGTGGTACATATGTTCGCAACAATAACATTTCTTTTAAAATTCTCAATACATCTGTGTATATCAGTTGATTGGTAACCTGATCTTATCATATCAGTGATATAAATCTTTATGTTCTTAATCTTATCAGACTCAAATGGACACAGACAGTTGTTCTGTTGCAAATTTATGTGACATTGGTACTTGACACCATTTGTTTAAATAAATTAATCAATAATACTATGAATAAAATATATAAATTAAATAGATTTAGTGTTGTATATGCAATAGAATGCAGCCAAGAAAATTTCCCCTACACATATTATGGTGAAACAAAAGTAAATTTAAAGACAAAGATGATACAGCATACATTTATGAACTAAATGCAATCATAAAATATTATTTGACAATGCAGAGGTTATCTTTTATAAGAGAAATGAAATAGAGAAGAATAAAAAAAACTGATGAAAAATTTTCTTGAATCAGGTCATCAATCTCATAAAGACAACCTTTGGTGTTAAAGGAAGTTGGTTTTTGAAATGAATGATGGAATTGCTATTTTGTATATATATATATGTTGTGTTAATTTGTTGAATTTTATTTAAAAAGATCTATTTGTTAATAGATGAAACCATGGTTATGTAAAGAATTTTAATGTTATATGACTTTCTATTTTATTTATAACTACTACGACAGTGGTAGGCAATATTTAATTTTTTTATATATATAACAAGTTAATACCACAATTTACAGCATTCTTCAAATAAAATCTATTATATGGGCAAAATAAAAAATATATTGTTAAGTGAACTAAAGGTTTGAAATACCTGAATCTTCACACTTTACAGAGATAGTTTGATGTATATAAATATCATAAATGTGACTTGTTCAATTTTAAAATTAAATTTAGTCATAATGTAATACAGACACATAATGATCCATTTTGGTCTCATTGCTGCTATCATATTCAGACACAAATTATTCTTTAAAATATATTTATTAAATCTACTTTAATAACTGAAACACAGGCTTATTTATACCTGTGTCTATATATATGTAATATTAGGGTATGAGCACAGACTTTCACACGACCCACCATTGGTGATTATTTATCTTTTCAACATATATGTGTTTAAGTGTATCAGTGTTATTAGATGGAGTGGAGAGTGGTGGGTCATGTGAAAGTCTGTGGTCATACCCTAATATTAAATCTACTTTAATAGATTTATCGTGGAAGAATTAGTATGCAACATTACATCTGTATAAAATGAATAAATAAAAACTATTTCTCTTAAATAAACTATATATAATATTAAATGCAGCATGAAGAGAAAAAACGATCTTTAGTTAAAATAATTCGTGAAACAAAATTATTATTTTAAAAACCAATTTGTCTATAAAAAATAAGCTAACCCAGCAATTCAATTGCTTATCAAATACAATGAAGAAACAGTCATAATGATATAATAGAAAAAAATCAAATATTTTATATATTTGTTTTGATAAATATTAATTTTAACTTAATAGTCAGATAGGTATAAAAGTAAGTTTTTACAAAATTAATCAGTTTTGGGGAAAAGTAGTTGCAATGAGTATTTATATTTAAAGAAATCAATGGAAACTACTATTAAGAAAAATACTGGATGCAAAATAGTTATTAGGAAATACTACAAAAACAATTACTAGGAAAGTTTGTAAATAGTATTATATATAACTTTACTATTTACTGAAAGCATGAAAATTAGTATTTTGTCAGTATTTCAATCCACATGAGTGAAACATCAGCTCCATACATCATACATTTTCTATTCTTCCAGAAAACAATCAGTCTGCAAGTAATATTGAAAGAATCATAAAGAAACACTGAAAGATCACCTGTCTACAAGAAAAAAAAAATCATTATTAAAGAATAAATAAATTAAACTGTAATATTCTGAAAGTTATAAATAACCCAGAGAATCTATCAACTTTGAATATTGTAAGATCGAAAATATATGGATCCTAGTAATCATTTCACTGCAAGAAAGCAATTTAAAAAATCATGATCAGCATTATCTATCATTATCAATCCACTGAAGGATGAAGGTCTCTCCAAATTCAATTCATCTTCTCCAATCTCTAGTCTTTCTTCTCTACATCATCCCTGCATACTTTCTTATTTCATCCATCCATCTCACATGTTCTGTTTCTGGGCCTTTTACAAATTCTTGGAATCCAGTTTAAAATTTCAATTGCCTATCTATTATCATATCTTCTAGCAATATTACTATCCCAACTCCACTTCAATCTTTTAATTCTTTCAACAATGTCAGTAACACTTGTTTGTTCTTTTACTCATGTATTGCATTTTCGATCTCTTCTTATTACTTCTAACATGCAACTGTCCATACTTCTTTGAGTGATTTGAAGACTCTATATTGCTCTTCTATTAAGTGTCCAAGTCTCAGATCCATAAGTAAGAACTAGTAAAACACCTTTATTAAAAACTCCTTTTCAAACACATAGACATATTTCCTTTTAATATTAAGTTATTTCTATCAAAAGCACTCCAACCAAGTTTATTTCTATGATTAATTTCATCCATAATGTTTCCATCAGTAGTAATAATCTCACCAACATATTTGTAGTTGTTAACTTTTTGTAATTCATCACTTAAGAAAATACATACATATATTTAAAATAAAAGATTTATATATATATATATATATAACTGACTGACACTTCAAATCTGTATAATATTACAGTAAGTTTTATTTTTATTATTTAATAATATCAACAAAATTATTTGAATAACTTATGACCAAAAGATATAATTCTGTATTTATAAATTTATGATAATTAATATTCATTTGTTTTTCATTTTAGTGTAATTCATCTGTACAGAATGTTTGGTCATTTTTGCTTAGCAAGCTTACTGTAATGACATAGTGAATTAATTAGATAAACTGATAATAAATTTTGTAATAAAGTAGACTGAAATAATATGCTTGAAATTTAAACTGATTAGACTTATTCTTATCTTAAACATATAGAGTAACACACTCATTTGTTTTAACCATTAAAAATTACTACTACTAACACTTTTTTGTGTGTCACCCAAATTCATTTTCTTTTTATATACATGAAAACCGTTAAATATGATTCTGAGTAATCATTTTTTGAATTCATAATTCAGATTTGAAATCTGAAATTAATGCTTTGGAAAAAAATGTATATAGAAGAGTTAGACTGGAGATATTTTACTGAAATAAACGTAGTCAATCTAAAAGTCTATAATTATGGCACCATCTAGAATTTCTGTCATTTTGAAAATTAAGCTAATTTTGCTTAATATTGTTAAAAAAGATAAAATTTTGATCACAGGAGAAACATATTAATATTTAATATTAATTTTAATTAAGTGATTTTCTAGATTTCACTTTTCAATACTCTCAAGATTTATTGCATAAAATATACACTATATTTGAGACCTGTTCATCATCAACAAAATTTATACCAATCCTCTTCACTCTAATACTACATATCTGTGACATAGAATTTGGATCACCAACATATGACTTAATTTATATATATAATAATTATTCTACTTAACTTTTTATTTTATTATAATATATGTAGTTTTTAACCTAACAACACATTATGTAATCAAAGAAATGAATGGTGAATTTCCACATAATAACTAAGAAATTGCTCAGAAATGATATTGATAAATAACCATCAATTAAAATTGACATTCCCAAGTTGAACCACTTGCCCTAGTAGTCCAAAATAGTTTTTTTTTTTGTGTGTGAGTTTACCCACAATGGCTATTACTGGTATGTAATACAATTATAAATTTTCAAATGCCTTAATTTCAAATTATGTTTTTAATTGAACAGATGACTCTCTAGTACCTTTGTAAGCATATCTATTTTCCAAAAATCAAATTAATTTGAATTTAGCTTGTTTTGTTTAAAATTTTATACTCTTCCCTTTTTGTTTTAATGGTATATCATATCACTTGTAGTCTAAATTTGGCTGTAAAGTTTTTTCTTGTTTTTCAAATGTCAGCTCTTTTTTGCTATTTCTTAAAAACAAATAGAATAAATCTTGTTGTAACTTATGGCAACAATAATTTGGAGCAAATTTATTTCATTAAAATCACTGATTATCAAAAAAAGTAATCAACTAATCTAGTTAAACAAAGGTAATTTTATTTCATTTTCTGGATATATTTTTAAAATTTTTTTAATACCAATAATTTAAAATTTATTGTAAATAATGTTTTAAAAAAAATCAAATTTGAAACAATATATATAAACAAATATATATGGAGCAGTATAATATACCAATCATAGTCTAAATGTTATAAAATGCATTGTAGCCATTGTAAGTTTATTCAAATATAAAAAGAAATTTATTTATTTTTATCCCAAATCTGACATCATGTGGAATACAAATTCAGTTATTTTTATGAGAACTTTAAAGAATCACACCTTTACTACCATCCTGAAAATAACAAATCATCTCACATCTGAGAGCAATATATGTTAAATTTTTTATGGATTGATTAAATATAAACAAAAAAATAAATGGGAAATTTTCATGTAACATGTAAAAAAGCATGTCCAGCAATTATGTTGCTAGGTTACCAACAATTAAATCTGGCATTCTCAAGCTTAACCATTTGCTTTAGTAGCCAAGAATAGTTTTTGTTTATATTTATTTAAAAACAAAAGGGGTCTTATTTTGTCTTAAACCTAAGTTATGGGATATAAATTCATATATTTGTATAAGTTTGATGACCTTGAGGAATTATATCTTTTCTAGCATCTTACATATAACAAATAATATCCTTCTGAGGCCAATATGTGTTAAATTAAAAATATTCAGGTATTAATTAAGATGTGAACAAGAATAAGAGGGGAATTTTTATGTAATAACTAGAAAAATATATCTACCAATGATGTTATTATATAACAACTGATTAAAATTGACAATTTAAGCTAAACAACTTGTTCTAATAACAATCAAAAAAATTTTAACTACATCTTGGTAATTGAAAATACTTAGGTAATTTATTATTTAATAATTAAATCTTAAATGTCAGTGTGATTTATTCATATCTATTACACACGTACATACATATAATACAGAAAAAAATATGTAATAAAATCAATTACAATCTTGATGTATAAAACATTTATTATTTTGCAGTCAGGAATCATCATTTGCCTTTGAAAAACACCAATTGTCTGTGCAACAATTTGTTTTATATTAATACTTCTGAAATGTATACTTATTGCAGAGTGATTTTTTTTTTTTTTCAGCATATGAAAACCAATAATGAATGTTTCATACTCTTTGATGTGATTGGAATTAACATTCTTCAGATTGGTACTACATATTAATATGAGATATTTCAATCAAGATTTAGTAATAAAATAATTTTCTGACTCTGCTTTGATTACTGTTTAGTCAACCTGGAATAGGCTGATTTATAAAATGAGAGCCGCACAGAATTTTTATGCTTTAATATCAGGTCAGTTGATTTATGTATATTATTATAAATGGACAGATGTACATACTTCTGTTGCCACTCCAAAGCAACTGATGAATTAGAATTTCTGGCATATATAGTGTACCAGGTCGAACCGCTGAAGCCACCTACTTATACATATATATAAGTTTTGGCCAGTTTCAAACTCCTTCATAATACATTTATAATCTTATAAAGGTTATGTGAACGAACCGGCATGTTTGAGCAAAATGGGAGATCTTATTGATAGCTTTAACTATAATAATGGCCCATCTCGGCTGCTAGATTCAAACCCCTACTATCCAAATACTTTATTTGTTTCGGGGTAAACCCCGGGGCACCAGCTAGTCTGAGGACTAACGTATTTGGGTAGTAGGCTCATAATCCAGCGCTCGAAACAATTCCCTTAACTAGCTCAGTCTAATTTTAATCAATAATAAAATATTGGTAAGAAAAGAGAATTGACCGACAAATAGAGTTTAATTTTAAAGACAATTTATTTACTAACATGAAATAATTTTAAACATTGTATAACTTTAATATAATACACACACCTTTTAAATTAACATTTCTGAACTAGTTTAAATATTCTTGTAGATTTTAATAGTAGAACATTGGTATTTATCTAATTTATCTAATACACTGATATAATGATCACGCACATATTACAGCATATAGCATTCACAAATATAATAATAAAGCATTAATAGCATTTGAAACTTAAACACACATATCAATAGTTCATTTTATGTATGATAGAGTTCACATAATTTGAATCTTGAATATTTACGAATTACAGCGGTGGCTACTATGTATAAATGATAATAAATAAAGTTTACCTAGGATTTTTGGTAACGTGGATATTGCTTGTTGTTGGATGCTTCTGATGGATTATATCTAACTGGTTAGCTTTGGACGTTTCTTGGAGAAATTTTTATGCGAATCCATTTGTTTTATTTTGAAGACAGTTGAATGTTTGATGGAGGATTTCTGAGTTGTTATGCAGACATTATTTCACAGGCAGGTTTTGATGATCTTGTTGGACTAAAAAGGCTGGAGCAAGAGCGTATATTTCCAAAAACTGCTCAACAGTGCATGTTTGTTTCTTGATACATAATAGAAATTGCACAAGACTGTCACTGCAATCTTGACTGAATAAAACTCTTAACTCAACTGATTGTCCGATAAAATATTCAGTATTTATACCGACGAAGTGTTTTCCTTTTGATATCCTCCGGCAAATGTGCAATAGGTGTTGTCGAAATTCCTATAGTAATTAATCCTAAGACAACGTGTTTTTTGATTGATTGTTTAATTAGTAGTAGCTATTTCAAAACGTGTTGTTTTCATATCTTTAATTAGTAGCGCACCGCTGTGTTTTTTTTTTTAAATACATTTTCCATTTATTTATAATATTTAATACTGATACATTTTTTTTTTACATTCGCACGCACATATATAATTTTACTCTACACATCAAAACTAGTTTTAAGATTATTTTTCTTCTTTAATTTAAATGAAGAGATTTATATATATATATTTTTAAAGCTTTTAAATTGTATTTCACTAATAATAATAAACTCTTTACTTCCTTTTTATAAAACCTTCCGTTTAACTTTAAGAAAACCCCCTTCCCACTTTAAATCAATGATTTTTCAACTTTTATTTCAAATTCTTTTGCGAAAGATTTTTTTGTTTTAATAATTTTTTTTACGACAAAATTATTTTAGATACATGTGCCAATTTGGCCTTGGACAATAGGTACTTCAGGATAATGTGCCAACTTTTAATGCAGTTCAACAACTTAATATCAAAAGTTTCATATACTGCATCTCTCCAGATTTTTATGTATGTTTACATATACATACTTATAATTGCAACATATATATCAGATTTAATACAGATTCCTTACTGTATTAATATTTATGCATTTTGCAAATACTAAAAATAAAATGCTCAATATATAATAATTTAATAAAGTGTTTTGGATTATATAAATCTTTTTTGTCAAAAATATATACCTATGTTTTTGACATAAAAGATTTTTAATTTGTGTTGTTACTATGGATCTGAATCTTGGATACTTAGCAGAAGATTAATATAAAACTGCAGACCACACAGTAAAATATAAAGAAATATATATTAAAAATAGGAAAGAAGAAATAAGATAAATGCCTATATAAAGGAATAAACAATTATCAAATGTTATAAGAAAAGAGGTATTTTTGATCAAGTTTGTCTATAAGTGGAAAAAGGCATTTAAGGGTAAGGCTAAGTCATCTGGAAGGTTCAACAGACTTTTATTAAGCAGTTTCCAAAGTGATTTTAATTCATTAAATTTTAAAGCAAGCCTACATCTTAGGAGACCAGCACAGATGGTAACTTTTTAAATTTCCAATAACATAATGGAGTTCTTTCATAATGAAATGATAGAATGTCTTTTTTTATTCTGCTTGAACTATCATAAACTTCTTAACTTCATAGACTCCAGAGATTCAACTGGAGACTACAGATTGCCTTGCCAATGATTGAATCATAAAATAACTTTGTGAAATTGTTAAGGCAACTGCTTTCTTACAAACCATTGATTTTTTCATATTGAATGAATAAAACCGAAAATACTTTTTCAACTCATGTCAATTAAAATTCCATAAAAAATCATATTTTTTAATAGACAGTTAATTTTACTACACTTAAGTGCTTTCTAAGGATTAATAACTAAATTATGACCATTCAGTTCTTTATTTCTTTCTCCCTCTTTTTTTTTTTTTACTTTTTAACAAAACAAGTTAATTATCTTTAATCAATTTACAAATTAAAAAACAAGATAATTCTCTTGCAAATTAAAAATATGACTGAATTTAACATTTTCACCCCCCCAGTAAACACATATTTCACATCCAATGTTCATTACCTTGTTGCTATTGCATGAGTTTATTAAAATTGACAAATTTAACAAAAATTAAAATTTATTTACTTCTAAGTATTATCTTTTTAAAATTCCCTCTATTTTTAATATATTCATTTATATCAGAAGATTTCACAATTAATAGTTGATAAAAACATGTATCTGCACAATACATACATACGTACATGCAGTTTTCTTACAGATATGATGATGAATAGAACCTTTCAAATAAATATACCAATTTTATTAATAATTTTTTTTTATTAGGTTAGAGATTATTATAGACTTAGAATTTCACTGAAAATCAATATGCTCCTTTTTACAAACTATATACATGGTACTATTAATTCTGTCCTCTATCTGTATGGATGCATAATAAGTACTGTATTTGAAAATAACTGACCCTATCATGCTTCAAACAAATTATTAAAAACGTCAGAAAAAGACGAATGATTCCCGAAATATATTTTTTCTAAGGTAATAATAATATATTGATCTTTTTCAGCTTAATAAATAATTATTAATAAAGAGCAACTTATTTTTTAAATCATAATAATCATCATGAAGTTAATACAAGAATTATAGTGCTTTTACTTTAAATCATTGCAATATATTATAAATAATTAATGATGAATGCATTTGAAAGGAGGGCTAAATTAAGATGATGGGATTTTTTCTGATACTTTTATTATCTGAAATATTTTCAATATATATCTGAAATAGTAGTTTTGAAGTATATATTGCAGCTTAGAATTTTAAAAAAAAAACTAAACTATAGGCATCTAGTCATTTTTATGATAGATAGCTCGGAAAGTAAATATCACATACTTTGCAACATATACATGTGTATATGAATAGTTTTTCTTCTAGAATTCATTGTCGCATCATTTATAAAAGATAAATATCTGCTGCATATTTTGATCATAGGGAAATTACTGATTTAAATAAGTTTTCAAATAGCTTTCCTGCTCGAGGGTTCATATGAAGTAAGAATGTCAGATGTGGCAGCACTGGAATCGATTCTATGACTTCACATTCCAGAGTTTGACACTCTGATTTAAATAATACATTTTCATAAAGAAGTCATTGAAATTTCCTATATAATATATTTAAAGGTGAATCCAAAAAGTTTTTCTCAAAAAAGATTTTTTTTTTTTAAGTAATAAATTTTACTTGATAAAATTGTTTTCATGTTACACATTCTTATATGGTGACGTATAAATTGGTCATATATATATATTGTCTATGGTATTTCTATTTTACTATAACTTACTGTAATGTAGGTGGAGCCTGTTTCCATCCATATAAATTATGAACATCGTAATGACGAAATATACCATTGTCTTGAATTGCATTCATACAAATCGTTTTATCAGATAACCTTGCTTTGTTATAGAGAACCGCATCTAAAACATTTAATTATAATAATTGAAAATCACAACTGATATTATTAATTTATTAAAAAATTGTTTTGCTATGCATGAATAGAAAGATAAACTTACATGTGGGGTAAGGAGGATCATCCCATTCATTAATTGGACATTTTAAGCTCCAACAGGGTGAAGTACAATACCAAGGAATTTCATTATTTGTACCAAAATTAGCAGGTTCATTCATGTCCTTAAAGAAATTAAATTTACATTTTCCATCATTAAAGTTCATGTTAGAGTCATAATTACAAACGATTAAATACAAATAAAAATACTAACACTACATTATTTGATTCCTACAGTACATTTTATCATAAATAAAAATCAATTTTTCTTTCAACTTTGAATCTCAAGTCCTCATTGATAAAGAAAAAAAGTCTGAAACAACTATAGAGACAAGAATTAGCAAAATAAAAAAGGAATTATAAAAAAAGATTGCATTAAATTTTTTTAACAAATATATAGTGGTTAGTATAAGCATACCATCTAAGATTCAGCTTAAACTCACATAAAAAAAAAAAAAAATTTCTTTTTCAGATTGTAAATTCATAGTCAAAATGAGTATTTAGTTACTCAAAGTTAAAAGATTCCACATTAATGTTGTTGGTTATATGAGTATACAATTGTAATGTGATATGGCTTTCTCTGCTGATAGAAAATGTTTTGTCTTCATTATTCACAACATAGTTACAAAATAACTGAAACAAACTTTGAAATTAATAAGCATTTGACATTCATTACTTTTTCATACTAACAAAATTGATTTTGAAGTAAAAATACAAAGTTAGCTAGAAGAGTTTTTAGTATAATATTTATTTTTATCAAAATATCAAACATTCCTAAAGTTATAAGTAATATTAGTAAACATCACATGATCACCATTTCTTATGCTTGCTCATGCTGTTCAAATACTTCATACAGTAGTGCTACTCAGTGCTAGCCAGAGTACTACTGTATGGAGAGTTTTTTCTGTTTTAATACAGTAAAATACATAATTTTTATTCTAGTGTTTACATGCTATAAGCTAGTTGGATTATATTCAAAATCTTGGTATATAAATATGCTCTGGGCATCTGTTTGATAATAGTGGCATTTGATAACAATAATTTCTTTGTCAAATCCAGATCAATTTTGTAAGCATGAATAATCAATGCATGTTCATGCTTAAACTGATAGTTCTGCTGTATAAAGTAAATTTAATTTTGCCATCTTCAGAGGAAATATAAGCTAGATGTTGTGTGGTATATTTTTGTGTTATATAATACATTTTTGCCAAAATATCAAATGTGTCTGGAATTAGTTCATGATATAGATCATTCCAATATACAGCTGCTTAGTTTAGATATAAGCAAGTCAACCTGAGTTAAAAATTTTAGTTGTTGAAAATTATAATTCATTTCCTTCAAAAGCATATATGTAAAATATGATTGCTGACTGAATTTTGTTCAATAAAAAAACTATATTCATCTATAAACTGGTAAGGTAACTGTTTATATTATCTGGTTTATAATGAAATGGAAAAAAATAAGATCTTACTGCCATCAAATATAGATTCTGTTTTTTGGACAGTATCATTTATTCTTATAACATATGGCCAGTTACTCAGATAGTTATGACATTCAAACACTCAAGTAATTAGTTCAACACTACAGTTTTGTTTAATTAACCAATCAGTGTTTTTATTTCACATTGCTTAACTGAAAAGCAATTTAGACAATTTTAGATCTTCAATTCATCACTACAATATCATGCTAAACAAATAGACACTTTTTAGAGTGATAATTTAAAATAATTTTTATTGATACAATTAAAGATAGATTTTAAAAATATCATAAAAAAATATGACATTTAAAAATTCAATTAAAAATATTATTACTATTTATAAGTAGAGAGTATTGGGATTTAGTGATTGCCTTCTGTGATCTAATATTAAAATATGGAGTGAATTTCTGACATATTTATCAAGTAGTGATAATTTTCCAAGTAAAATCAGATATACTATGTAAGCTGTTCATAACTAACTAAGAAGCCCCATAAAATAAATCAGTAAACATTAGCTAGATAATAAGGTTCCAAGATAGTCTTAGTTGATTAGATAAATTTACTATATTGAATATTATATTTAAGTAACAATAAAAAACATTAGATGGTTAGATTAATTCAAGCATTGATACAGCTCATTAAACACTATAATTCCATTCAATTAGCTGAAAATTAGATTTTTAAAAAATATATAATCTTAAATTTATTATATGCCTTTATGTATGATGCTGCCTTCCTTTATGCTATGGATATTTTTGGGGAGAGGGGGGCACTGATTCGATGGTTTATAATTTACTATTATATTATAATGATAAAGTCAGAATAATTGGGTAGGCTAATGAGCAAATTCCTGAGATGTCAATAGAGAAGCAATACTCTATTGATTAAATTTATTTCAACTATTATGAATTTATTTGAAATTTATTTTATCATGGGGATACAAGATTCACCTATATATTGTCATTGTCAATCAAAAGCTATTGTCCGTCTAGTGATGGAGAGAAATGTGCTAAATTTAGATTGCCTAAGATCTCAGAAAATCTCATTAGAGCCTGTATTGAGAACTTCTAAAAATAGTACCATTATGTTTTATATACTACCATTACTCAGAATTTAATTAAAATGAAATTATATATCTTCAAATACAATTCAGTCTTTTAAAACGATTTTTCGGTTCCTTTTTTTTCTTTGATGATTAATGCATTAATACTTATGTGTATTGACCCATCTGAATTTTATCTTACTTTCTAGATAAGAATGATAATTTAGTGAAGTAATGAATAATATGATGGGCTTGAGAAGCAAAGATTTCTAGATTGAAGTTCTGGGTGTCATTTCAGTACTACTGGTATCATAATATCTTCTACTTCTTTTCCTATGTATTGATTTCTACTTTAATATATCATACCATTTACATCTTTCTTAAACATTTTATCAATACTTTCATTTATATCAAACTAACAGTTTTGACTATCCTGCAGTCATCATCAGAGCTCTTGTTAATTCTATTTCTGGTGATTGCAGGATAGTCGAAACTGTTAGTTTGATATAAATAAAATGATTGATAAAGTGTTTAAGAAAGATGTAAATGATATGATATATCATAATATCACCCCAAAAAACAATGATTTGATTATTATTTCTATTATTAGCAGAACAAGCCTTTTATAAACATTTTCAAAAAAGAGAGAAAAAAAATTAATGATTTATCATTCTTTCATTCCACTGCAAATATGCCATTAATATTTCTCATGAAAACATTTAACTAAATAACCAGAAGTTTAGCATGATATTTTTTTTACAGACAGAGACATAGCATTCGTCAATGGAACATGCCAATGTTAATGAAACTGTCTGTAAAGTACTACATCCATTTTTTCTTAAATAATAAAATAATATTTGAATAAAGACTGCCATTCACAATAAGGTGTGTGATGATGGTGTTCTGTTGTATTTTAATATTGGACTATTTCCATAATCTAATATGTGTATTGAATGTCTTTAAAAAAATTTAACTTTATTTAAATATTCCAAGTACATTCAACTGTTAGTAATAGCACATCAAACGGGTTAGTATATGCACAACATTTCGAGAGGTATTAGTCTCCCCTCTTCTTCAGGTGTTGCTGGCCTGAACAGTGACAATACTAGCATGGGATTCAAACCTGGGTCCTTAGATTCTTGAGTAATGAATTTTAAGAGAACCAAATGAGTCATCCTGCCAAAGTCAATGGTCTATAGTAATTTTATATACTTATGTATCAAAAACAGGTTTATTCAACTATGTTTACAATAAAAAAAAAAATTATAAAATAACATTAAATTTGGCAATACATTTATAAACCATATACCTATCTATGAGTTTCTCCACTTTTTCCTAAGAGCAAAGTTGATCAGTGGTTTCCATACATTATGTATAGTCACACTAGGTTGTCTTATGAGATTTTTTTGCCATTGTCATGTGAGCAGCTTCTTTGAATTTTCTTCATTGTACCTTTTTCTCTCTATCCAATATTTTTATAATTTCCCAATTGAACATATGTTCATTGACACATACATGTTCTGCTATCTTAGACACATCTGTTTTCTCTCTTCTAATCATCAGTTTGTGTTCTTGCAAATGGTTTGCAATGGGATGACTAGTCTCACCAATATATGTTCTTCTACATTCACATGGTAATAATCCAATATAAAAATACAATTGCCATTCACAATGTTTATATTATGGTTCGAGTCTTCTTTGCAATAAATTTTCCATTATTTCCTTCAGGAAGAGGAAATATGTCAAAAAACATTTCTTCGTGATCAATAATCAGAGACTAATTTGGAGGTACAAATACAGCAACAACTATCTAGTGTCCATTCAACACTCAAATTTATATTAGATGGCTCTGGAATATAATAAGGTAAGATTAACATTAAAATATCTTTTCAATTGCTCATCATATAAAAAAAAACAATGAAAAAAGGCCCCCATTATGATAAGGGGTTAAATAAATTTTTATTTTTGTTCATCTAGAAATGGTAGCTAACCAATAATGGTTAGTTTATTTAGGTTGATTATAAATAGTAAATGTGTGAATTTTTGCAACTGAAAACAGCAATTCAGAAAAAAAGGCTTTTGAATTTTGCATTTCTTACAAGCTGCTATTTTAAGAATTTACTGTTATGCATTTTTTTCAAGTCTGGTTTATACTTTGTGCTAAATTATCCAATATCATCTTGGCAGTTTCAGAAGGCTACTATCTGTTCTATAGTTACAAATGAATATTTATTCATGAAAAAATATGGTATTATTAAAAAAAGAACTATTAAAAAAGCTGCAAATAATCCAAGACCAAGATTATGTTTTATTTAATCACTGCTCTGAGTACATCTTCAACAGATCTAAGCCATACATGCTTTAGTGCAGAATCAGTGTAGAAAACTCAAAAGATGATGGTCTGAGAATCACAGTTCAACTATGTCACTTCCTGTTCAGTCACTCTTTTCAAGAGATGAATTATTTGATTATTTTCTTATTTATTGGATCAGAAAGCATATTCAAAGTAAAATAATCCTGCTAAATGGCTTTTATATGTAAAGTCTTTAAAATATAAACATCAAGTGGTAGATCAGAGATTCAATAGTATGTTTTGATCACATCAATATGGAAATAATTTATAATAAAAGAATAAAATTGTTAGAACATTTCATTGGAATAGAAACCATATATATTTTTAAGCATACAATATTTGATATTAATTAAAAATAATTAAAGAATTAGTCACTATGAAGATAATATGACATTTGGGCACTAGAAGTAGTTTCATTCTAAAAAAATTTAGCTTTCAAACTTATCATTTCACTCCACTGTGCTAAAACATACAGTATAAAAATATAAGCAAATGGTTGATAATTGCTCTAGTAGGTCATGTGATATTCAAACATTAGAAATTACATATCAATACAGCAACTTTTAGCTCTTAAGCCTGTTATTTTACACTGCACAGAGAATAATTATATGGTTAATTTCTTATAAGATTATGTGACATTTGGGCATTCTAATGGCAGATTCAGCATTAAACAATTACATTCACTTTATGTTATTTAAATAAGAAGTGATTCTGGAATCTGAGTGCACCATTTTAATATTAAGATAAATCCCACAAGGCATTGGGATTGCTTTAAAAACAGGAGTTATAACAAAATTAAAGTATAATAACATACGCAATCCATCTGAAATATTTTTCCATATTTACTAATTGTGGGAAAATGTTTAAAAAGCACAGTAAATATAAAAAAAACTTGATAAAAAAATATAACATAAAAAAAAAATATTTCAAAGTAAATGGAAAAATACAAATCCAAGAAGATCAGATTAGCAAAAATAACACCATTATTTAATGTTTGTACTGCAACTAAAAATTCCTATCAAATATAATCAAATTTAGCCTTCCAAAATATTATACACTTAAATCACATGCTTCAGATGTCAGTGAAGATTCCAATTATCATTATCACCATCTATATATTTTCATTACCATACCTTTTTTTATCACTATAATTTTCCTATATTCCACCAGATTTAATAATTTGTTTAAATAACTGCTTTATTCATGATTAAAATATCAAATTAATTTCCATTATATAATGTTTTAAATCACCTTTCAGTATATTATTATACTTTACTCTGGTTAATAATTGTAACAGTCTAAAATTAAAAACACATATAAAGCTTGTTAAAGTAATATAAATTAAATTATATACTTCAATGTCTTTACATAAAGGTTGGTGCTAAAATGATAGACTGGCAACAATACTATAAGGGTAACTGATCAAAAACTGTTTAGTAAGGTTGAAAAAATTAACTAGGTTAAATACATATAATAACTAACTTTATACATAATTTTTAAAATAATCAGATTTGTATAAGAACAATCTTACGGATGAATTTAATATTTCCAAGAGCAGATTCATCTACTATAAGCCAGTCAATGGACACCAAATGCTATTGTGCTAAAAGATCTCAGTTGCCAGACTGGTTTCTGATTTTTGCCTTCATCAGTGAGAACTAAAATTGCACATCAAAAGTAATACACTTATGCATTTAGCAAACACTTTTTACTCTTTTAAAAAACTCAAGCTAATACTATGAAATTCAAATAAATTCTAAGGTTTTAAATCCAAGCTAACTCTAGCTTTGAATCTTAGTTCTCATTGCTGAATACAAAAGCCAAAACAATTATAATGCACTCATTGATTGCTCACATTTTTAATAGATGAGCCTAGAATAGGATGAGGTTTGCTCTTGTAAACTTCCATCATTTGTTAACAGGGGCAAAACTTTCCATACAATAATAAGAATTGGGAATGTCGATCACATGATGTTTAACATTTGATACATGAATAATAAATATTCTGCTTTATGTTCTATTCTAGATAAATAGCTGAGACTCATGGTTTATTTTGAAATTATTAATCACATACCAAACTTTTTAATAATATTCCTTATAATTGTTTTAAGTTTACTTTGAAACATCTTTTTTACCTGGTTAGTAATCATTAGTGCAAAATAGAAATTTCAAATTAATGAATATTAATGAGATGCTATAAATGTTTTTTGCAGCTTTAGAATGGTGTTACCTATCTTGATCTTGTTTTTACTTTGTTTCAAGCAGTTCCTAATTACAAAAGTCTTTTTTTTTCTGATTTTATGTCTTATATTGTTATATCAGCAAATAAGTACAGCCTTCCTTAAAGTTTAAAATCTGTACATTACTTTATGATAGAAAATTCCATGTAGTGAACTGAGTGAACATAGTATTACAAGACTAAAAAAGCAATCACAGTAACAGAATTTAGTTAGTTATTTTACAAGAATTCATCTATAAGTGAGGTTTGTGTAAATAAAATAGCTTGGAATAGTTCTTGAAAATTCTAAAAAAGATTGAATAACTCTCTTTGAGATTAATGATACAGCTCTAATAACAATTTTTATTTATACAAAAGTGATAAAATTTTGATTTTTACTTAAATTTGGTTAATCTAGTGTGTATTTTTGAATGCAATATATAGAAAGAGATAATTTACACATATAAAAAAAACTAAAATATAATCTGGAATGTTATGACTTCTGGATATGTTCAAAATTATTAAAATGACTAAGTTGATCTACTTCCAAAAGTATGCATCTTGACACATCTAATGTATTTGGTTGATCCACATTCACATGTCTTTTAAATCAAATTTATCTAGGTTGACAGCTCAGTCCAAATTTTATAGGAAATTGTATTTACTCATTCATTATATGCAATTTTCTCTCTCTTTCTCTTTTTATTAGATTACAATTAATGTCGGAGAAAGTAATTAGCTGTCTCCACTAATATGAGATATTTTTAAACAGCTACATTTTGATTTACAAGTGTCAAATTTACTCCACCTATAACTTTGCCATCATCCATTCTATATAAATACAGTAATGATTATCACTAATTATTTATTAAATTAGAGATTGTCTCTAGCCCAGATATAAATTTTAAACATCAGTTAAAGACTAATATATCTGATTTTTAAATTAAGCACTAATACATGAAGATATTCACATTTATCTTCCCTATAAGTAATATCTTTACAAATGCATTAAATAATTTCCTCAACCACTACACATACTTTTTAAATAATATGAATAAAGATACAATAAAAGACAAATAACCCCTCAATATGCATTTTGAGCTGAACCAGCACTCACCAGGTGGCCTAGATCACCATCTCTCATACACATTCTTATCACATGTATGCACATTATTGTTACATTTTAATTTACAAGTGTTGAACTTACTCCACCCACAAACTTTGTCACCATCCGCTCTTAGATATATGTAAGTTTGATAATTGCAAATCAAAATTTAACAATTTACTATTAATGATGAGTGCTGCTTCAACACAAAATGTGTCTTGGTGAGTTGTTTGTCTTTTATTGTATCTTTATTCAAGAATTTAAAAAAATGTGTGATAGTGTGATGGTTATTTAATACATTTATAATACTTTTATAGATGTACTATATACTTGATAAGAGCCCATTCCAAGATCTTGATTTTCACAAATAAAAAAACACTATCATATAATCTGGAATGTTATGATGTCTGGATATATTCAAAATCAAATAGTAAGGGGGAAGGTAATAATAATCAAGTTTCAAAAAGATCATTGGTGCATGTAATCATTATAAATTATTAAACAATTTATAGTGATAAACACAAAGATGATATACAAAAAAGATCATCCATTGATCAGTCAATTCACACTGTGAAGGAATAACCAGAATTTTAATGGCAGCATGCAGTAATTTCAAATTATATAAATCACCAAAAAATATTGATATATATATATTTGCTTTGGTGTTATTTATAAGATATTTCGATTGTTCTTAAACATTTTCAATCTGTAAGAGAAATAGAAAAAGGAAACTTTATGACATATATTACTAAGAACAACAAAAAGTTTCACAAACAATGAAAAATAAAATCATAATAATCAGGTAACCACTTGAAGTGATAGAATTAAATTTTAATCCAAGAACTTTAGCTCAATTATCACTCTGCTCCCACTCTAAACTATAATTAAGAAAGGCTTTTGTGATTTATTATGAATTTTTGAATTTATTACGTTAATGGGGAAAAATATATGAAATAATATTATAAAATACTACATACATATTCCATTTTGTTTTTACCTTGATAGTGAGAAATACAAGAATGAATATCAAAGAAGAATTATTAAAAACGAAATCAACTGTGAAATCTGAGATAAACAATCTCATATTCTCTCAAAATAAAACACTATTATAAATAAGTATCTTAAATGACAGTTTCTAAAAAAATAAAAATATTGTTACCTACTGATAAATTGAGTCTAAAAATATAATGTATTTAACCTTTTACAATTGTAAATAGATGTAATCTAGCAAAAATTTGAAACTTTTCACTGTACTGAATACAAAATATGTTATAACATCTAATAATAAACAGCAAATCACATCTAAGATACTTTGAAGTATTGCTAACAAAACAACAAAAAAGTTTTAATATTGACAAAACTAAATGATATATGGATAAAAAGTCCTTTTTTATTAATGATCTTGGATAAAATATTTAAATGTGATTTGTTATAGAAGATAATATGCATAATTCAAATGTTCTTTTGAGTGACATTTTGATAAAATCACGGTTTTTCAAAGGATGATCTTTTTCAAATTTTTGCCTGACCTTATATAAGAAAAAAAGCCTAAAAATCCATTAGACATCTTTTATCCATAAAAATATTATATCACTACATATATGGGATCTATGTGGGGTAATTTAATACTTCTGTCCACAATGGTTATGATTTGGGTTCAAAATAGAGCTAGATAAAACTTGGAATTTTTTTAAGATTCCAATTCTTTCTGAGATTTTTTTCATGCAGTCATCCTATGTACAATCAACTAACCATTCAAAACTAGTTGGTAATTGGGTATCTTCCCATTAAATAAGAACTAAAATTATTTAAAGCCTCACTAACAATTCTGACAATTAATGCCTTTGTTTTTAGCGTTTCTCTATTGGAATTGATGAAAAAAACATGCACTTCAGCAGTGTAAATTGCACACTTTAGCATCAATATAAACATATTTAACCATTGATAAAGGTGGTTTCCATCTTTATTGATTAAAGGAGGTTGCCTTGACAACAGATTGAGATTGTTGATTGTTAATGATATTGGTATTGTTTAAATGCTGACTGCAATCATGTATTTATATATATAATAAATTATGGCAAATTATTGCATTAACATTGTTAAGTATAATATTTATTTGACATCAGTATTTAACTCAACTCATCACTTTTGTTGTAAACTATCAATTTTTTTTATATACACAGATTCATTTGGTTTTGATAAAAGATATTGCATTTTTCTCATTGTGATATAAATTTGATTAATGTTTGATATACATGGAGGCATGCACACAAATATATTTCTTTAAAAATTATTCATTTTTATTATAATGGGGAAACATGATTTTGAAGCTAACACTAAATTTCATTTAGTATATTTACAATCTCCCATTGTTTCTGCTGGAAATGTGGTTAGAGTAACAACTGAAATAATCTTATTAAAGTCTGGTGGTTTTTTGTAATCACAAACAAAAAAATATATATATATATATTTCAAGGTCAGCTTTTATGTTATTCCATGAAATACAGCTTTGGATATTTAGATAGGTGTTCATTTTTACTTTTAAGAAAAAAAAAGTAAGCTCTTAATTATTAGTTCTTTTTTTTTAATATGTAACTTATTTATAAATGTAATCACATATATATACAAATTCATGTATATTCTCAGATTAGACAATGGACAGAATCTAAATTATAGATCATTTTAGCACTACCATTTGTCATTCACTAATTACTAACCTTTTATAAATGGCATAAGTAAGACATACTTTGTCAAATATAAAATATTGCATTACATATACATACATGTGCTTTAATTATTAATAAAAGTCTTTAATAGTATGATTACTTACAATCCATAGTCCATCAAATTTGACTATTTTATGAAATGATTTTATTTCTTCCATCCACCAATCACGACATGAGTTTTTGAACCAATCAGGAAAGGCTGTTTTTCCATCTGGCCAAACCTATAAAATAAAATGTTTGACTACAATACATTGTATTATTCAAAATACTATTGGCTGATAATAAATCAAAAATTATTTTCAAAATGTAAAAGTTACAGAATATTTTACATTTTCATTATATATTGTTATTGCCAATACAATATATTTATATATGTTTGTTTTTAATTTGCAAATTTATATATGCTATATGTGCAGTGCTCACACTAGATATCAAATGTACAATCTCCAAAATATGATTAAGTTATTTATATTTAGCTATTTTACCTCAGCTTGCTTTCAGGGCAAATATATTTATGCTGAAATTTTACAGGTGATTTATTGTTATACTAATTTGTTTTTTATTCATCATTTTCACCTCTTAATAATAAAAGACACTTTCTTAAATTGAAACATAATTTAGATGGATATATCTTTAATCAAGTTTACATCATAATATAATTAAAATTTGGAGGCCTACTTTTAATCATTTTTATGACTCGTTACATGTATACATACGTAAATTAATCTTGCAAAAAATATTAATTACTCTAAGAACCAATCTATAGTTAGTTTAGTCATGACACTTTTTCAGTAGCTAACAATAAAAGTCATATTTAATTCTAATCTATAATCGAAGTTAAAAGAAATGCAAATTTCTAATCTGATAAAAAATAATTGGCCATCATGTATATTTATTAAAACATGATAAGAAAGAATGTGTCAATGACTGCATGAAGAAAATGTAAAGCTTGTAAAGTATATTAATACAGAGTGTTTACTGTATATATAATTAAATAGATTATTAATAACTGCTACAAATGTAAAATATCAACTCCCAAAAGCTAAATTTGCCACTATTATAAAATCAAGGCAAAATTCCCCATACAGTAGTGCCACCCTGTGCCAACCAGAATAATCAATGGATGCCAGAAGGCTTGTGCATAAAATCCTTATCTAATGCCTACTCATCCAATATCCCCAGACTAATTTCTGGCTTGTGGCCTTCGTCAGTGAGGAGCGTTGGATCTGAGAGCACTGCACCTAGATCTTAGGATCTAATGCAAATGGTTATTCAAAATTAAATTATTATCCAATAGAAAAATATAAAACTGATGAACAATAATTTCCCTGCCAATTTCTCAAATGTAAAAGATGACACAAAACAATACCCTTACTTTATAATAATTTCCCACAAGTTTTTAAAAATAAATTAGTGACTTCAGAGACAAATTTTTTAATTAGAAAAGACTTCTTAATTCTCATTTTATTTTAAAAAATAAAATAAAAGCAACCTTAGCTTTCTCAAGCATAATCTTATGATCTGTGCTTCTCTTATGACTAAAATATGTTTAGTTATTTATTACTTATATAAACTTTAACTCTTTCATTTAAACTCACACAACTGACCTATGCATAAATTTTTGCATTAAAAAAGCAAGGAATAATATAAACAACTTAAAGAATAATATTTCTATCCATTTTTTTTTAGTATATTTTATAAATTATTTCCAGTTTCACCTTTCCTCTATGCTATTATTTTTTCACTTAAATATACTGGAAGAAGTAGATGATTTAAAAGGCAAAAAATAAAAAAAACATTCTTTCTTAATAACATCTTTCAAAATATTCTATAGTATTATATTTTTTATGATTAAATATAATACTTGTAATCGATCTATCTATTTTAATAACTTATACTAATATAATCATTGTGAAATCTTCTTTGAAACAAAGCTATACTTTTAAAACTATTTAATTTCTTATTTATAACATAAACTTCATATAGGTGCTTTTTATGAATAATGGTTAGAACTTTCGGGTTAAACAATAATTCTCAAATCCATACTCTTAAAATAATACTTACACAATAAAATATTTTTTCTTTTAATAATTTCAAAAATTTTAATTTAACAAAATCCAATTCTGTTTTTTTTTTTTTTTAATATATTTTATAAAAACATCAAAACAATAAAATTTATTCAACAACTCTTTCAATCTATCTTTTTCTGATACAAATCTATATACTTGATGTTATAATATGTTGGACTATTTCCATCATCTATCAGTAAATGAATGTATAGAAAATTTTAAACTTTATTTAAACTTTTCAAATACAAACAACTTGTTAATAATAACATACAAATAGACAGCTCATCATCTATATTGTCTATTTGTGTATTAATTACTAACAAGTTGTTTGTATTTGAAAAGTTTAAATAAAGTTTAAATTTTTCTATACATTCAACATTTATTGATAAATCCAGGACTTCTCACTGACGAAAGCCACAAGCTAGAAACTAGTCTGGGGATTGGATGAGTAGGCACTAGATAGGGATTTTATGCACAAGTCTTTTGGCATTCATTGATTACTCTGGCTTGCACTGAGTGGCACTATTGTATGGAGAGTTTTTCCTGTTTTAACAACAGTTATGAGCAAGCATAAGAAATGGTGATCATGTGATGTTCAGTGCTTTAATACTTATAATATTGTGAATAATGTTTGGTGATAGGAAAATAGCATAAAGAAAGAATATAACTTTAAATAATTTATTAAACGATACTAAAGAGACATTTGATAGCAATAATAGTTTTGGAGTTATTTATACTATTCCCTGTTTTCGTAAAAAATGCATAGATCAGAATAGTTAGAGTTTAAATGAAAGAATTAAAATTTATACAGTATAAGTAAAATAAATATTAAAAAAATCTTATTCATAAGAGAAGTTCATATCATAAGATTATGTTTGCACAAGTTGTCTATTCTGTATGCACTATATAAATATTTACTAAATCTAATGTATGTTAATTTCCCTTTTTGCATTAATATGGCTTTTGCCTACTTTCATTATCTTCAACTATATAACTATTACTTTAGACAGTACATTCTACAAAACAATTGCAAGAGACTAACATTTTAAAACTAACCTTACTATAGGCAAACTGTAATATTCAAATTCTTTTAATTAAGAAAACACTTTATATTATATTTTATTAACTGAGTTACAAAATTCAAAGATTTTAAAATCAAAATAATCTGCATGTCTATTTATATAGTTTCAATGGTAACTTAATAACTATATATTCTATGATGTCACATAAGCTAATTATAGTTATCTTTGACTTTTAAATTGCATTGCACAATTTTTTTCACTGAAAGCATGAGCAACAATAGATACCAGATAATAATACCAACAGAACTTCAGAATATCAAAAAATTAAAAAAGCCTCCATTTGGTTTATAGTATGATGTAAAATATATATTTGCTTGCAAGTATCAGAACTATATAAGCCAACATGATGCCTTGGATTATTAAGGTATTAAAAATTTCTATTCATTATCTTTAGTAGCATAATGTTGGTAAAATGTGCACAGAATAAATTCAACAAAAATGAAAACAGTAGAATTCATTGAAGAAGATCACTAAGCAAGATGTGAATGTGAAGATCTGTTTGGCAATATTTTTTGCTACTCATTCAGAACTCATGTTTATATAAATGTTTTTGGAATGGAGAAAAATATTATCACTGCTAAATGCAGATTAAATGTCAACATTTATTTAAATATTGAGCAGTGTGATATCCAAAAATAGTGTCCAGATCCATCACAGAATTGTAGCAGAATAAATCATTGTGGCCATTGTGTATTTCAAAAAGAATATTAGATATTGTGAGCACTTTAGATACAATAAATGGACATCAAATGATAAAAACTCAAAAAAATGAAATATCCATATTTGGTATAATAAGCTAAATTGAAAATGTTTATCACTTTATGGATAGCAATACAATAACTGTGATAGCTTTTCAAATTAGTTTTACAGAAAGGGCACAAACAACAAGATGGGTGAGAAATATAATGTGAATTATGCTAAGGAATTTGCAAAAATTTTGTGTCAATTTATCTGTATTATAAGAATGAAAAATGTATTATGAGAACTGTTAATTTCTGCAGTAGTAAAAATTGGAATATGAAATTTTGATCATTAGTAAAATGAGAAAGATGGAGAGTGATTTGGAAAATAAATTGTTTGTATATATATATATATATTCTGACCTTGCTCTTGTGCATCTTCACTTCCAGATAATATATGGTATAAAATAAAATAGGTTCTAGCTCAGTTAATAGTTAATAAATAAAATATTCAGAATTAAAATTAAAATGTTTCACTAGCTCAAATTTACAATACGAATAAGGTTCAGTTTATAAAAATAAATTAAATAAATATTTAATATTTTCATGAGACTTGAAGTTAAAATACAGTTGACAAGATAGATTACATTGAGCCAATATCCCACAGGATACTACCTCAATGGCATAAGAACACTATCCCCCCTTTATTACTATTTCAAATAACAAACTCATAGTATTCTTACGACTTTAATAACTTCTACTCACTAAGATTAAACTAATAATTAAATCTTAATCTTCTATTTAATAATAATCTAGCTCAAATAAAATAATCTCAGGTTCATAAAGTTTATTCTAAGTTAATTTAAAAATACAGTAGTAAAATATGAGAAGGGATTTTACGTCATAATCTACTACACTGAAACTAATAATAATAAATAAAAGTAATTAATATTCTTCATTGTTTAACTAATTCTGTATATCTTTTCTTTTTACTATAATTTTATTACCATAATAAAATAATAAAATAATTTTATATAATCTTTACCTTCATGTAATGATATAATAAATACGTGGTAGCATTTTAATAATCTGACAAACAAAATATGTGTGGCAACTGATAGCATATAATTTAATATAATACTGTGATAACTGATTTATGACCAATAAAATAATGTAAGATTATGATTATTTAATTATAATGAATACCAATAAAATATTTAAAATTCTTAAAATAATTTTCTATTTATGTTTTGTGCAAAATTATATATTTGTTTCAATTATTATGCATATATCATGATTTCATGCGCGATGTGGAGAAATAAATAACTCGGACACAAAATTTTTGAAATAACAAAATTTAACAAAGTTTATTACTAACAACAAATAAATAAACAATTTATTTACACTATTTACAGTGGATATCCTTAACTTTTTTACTTTACAGTTTGATCTACCGGGTTATAAAAAAATAATAATTTATATTTCAATTATATTTTTTTTTTAGATTTAGGACAAAATTTTAAAAAAATGTTACTATTTAGTTTCTCATTATGGTTAACTTATTACAAAATATATTTATCTACTTTATTAGCAACAGCATTTTATCCTTAATATTATTAAACTATCTTATTTTAAAAAAAATTCATACTTAGAAAAACATTCTATAGAAAACAAAATTTTATAATGAGTATGGATTTCTCAAAATATTAAAAAAAATTTCATCTTGCAAAGTCAAAGATGTTACACAAAATATTATCCAAAATTCAATACTAGATTTTAGTATTTATCACACAATGTTTATTAATCATAATATATTCTTCTTTAAGCCTTACTTTAGTATGATATAAGTATAATCATCAATATATTTCTGTTAATCAATAAACAAAAAATATACTATGCATATTGTTTACATAATTTACTTTGTACTATTGTATTTTAAAATATGCAATACTTATTTTCTCTTTAAAAAAATAATACTAAAGCATTTTAAAATTATTATCACTTTAAAGAAAATATCTTTGTTTAGATACTTTATTTTAAAAAGGTTTATATTTCATTTCCGAAATAAAATTCAAAATATATTCTATGATTCTTTTCTTTCCTTAGGACACTTTGGATCTTCAATTTTAAGTTATAACGTCCTATTCCTTCTAAGCAAATAAACCAATCTTATACAAAATGATAGCATAACCTAAGTTCTAAATTATTTATCATTTCTCTTAAACATATCTTACTGAACGATGCAGTTACATGAAATAAAAATAGTGAAAACAGATGCATAGGATTTAAGGAAAAAAGCCAGAGTATTACTCTTAACATATCTCAAAATCATAATACAGTGTGAAGAGGTATAACATTTACCTGTCTAATATCCTCTAGTACAGGGATGATGTTAAAGCTATTTCTTCAGCTTTATTAGAACATCAAATATTTAAAGAAATATAAACACTGTCCAAATAAAATGTGTATCAGTCATAGGGCTTTGTTAACTATGCTGATATTCACATAAAGACTAAATATTATTTCCATTCCTTATAACATCCTACTTCTTAAAACATCATCTTGGTTTCCTGTTCACTAAGTACTTCCAAGCCACTACTCAACATTATTTCTCAAGATTTTCCACATCTTACATCGATAAATAACTATCTGCATTTACAAAACAATAAATAAAATTCATTAATAGTTAAACAATCTAGCTGTTCCACAAGAAAAGTCTGCTTACTTCATTATTCTATATGTCTAATCATATACAATCTACTTAGACAATATTTGAATATCCAATAACAGGAAAATTTTAAAAAAATCACATAATTATTTGTTATGATGGATTATATCACTAATAAAAAAAAAATAAAAAAATTAATCCTATCTCATAATGTTTTTTTAAAATGTTGTATGAAATGCGGTACATATAAGTAAAAAACTTTTACACTTCATTCTTCCAATTTATGGATGATCTAAAGAAAACAAAAAAAATATACATTATAAATTATCAATAGTTATTATTATTACCAATAACCTTTATCTAGTCATCGTGTTCAGTAGGCTTCCTTTATCCACTTGAGCATTGCAGATATAAAAAAAAAAATTCACACCCATACACTTTATATTAAAATATTTTTAGCTAAATTATTAGATTGTTATATTATAAAATTTTAATATTAATAAATTAATGTTTTTATGTTTTCCTAATCTTATAAAAAATTTAGATTTAATCTAGGTTAACAAAATAAAAGGAATCAAAACTATAATTACATATTTTCTTGACGATAGTTCCTGATAAGTCCAAAATGTTTATTATTTTCTCTAGAGTTTTTAAAAAATGTTCTCCTCCAAGCGCGTTAAAGTTTAAAATAAAATAATTATTAATCCATTTAATAAAATTTATAGAAAATAATCCTTGGTTTTAGTATTTAGGATGATAATTATTAAATCATAATATTAATTAATTCCAAGAAGCTTCTTAATCTTCTCTACCAATATTCTCTGTGTATCCGATGCATCAATCCATCTAATTTAACTTTAAAATATTCGATAAACTTTTAAGTACTATTTGTATTTCCATGGATCCATCTTTTTATTCATCTATGTGTTCACTTTTTATCTATGTTTCCTTCTTGATACATTTAAACTTTCGTTTGGTATTTTTTATAAATCTCTTTTAAAATAAAAACTTCAAGTACTTTTGAACAAATCTTTTCCAAGTACATTTTAAATAATTCGAAGAATGGATATTTTAATACCAAAACGCTTCTGTAACATATTTTCCTGGGTTCTTTATTTAATTCTTGAAAAATATTTTTAAAAAATGTTACCTTCAGAAAGGATATAACATTTTATTCCTTTGAATATCATACTATATAAAATAATTCATGCAATATATAACTATCTTATTACCATTTAAAATAAATCTTGGATAGGCTTATAAATAATAATGCGTCTCCAATTTTTTCATTAGACTCCGTATGATGTCCGAGCTGTGGTTTTTTATGTACCAAAACAGTTCTTTGGTGAAATATTAATAAAGCTGTATCAATAAATATTTCAAACATTTTTACAGTATTACAATTTATATCCATTTTATTTTGTAGTATATCCATTTTTTATTGCGAAGTTTAGGTTAAACTTTTAGATAAAATACGACTGGTAAGTACTTTAAAAATTAAAAAATCATTTCCACAAAGTTTCTAAATATATAATTTTTTTCTAAAACTTTCTTTTGTAAAAACACTTTAAAATTATCAATTAGTTTTTGCAAAATAAACGATAAGAAAGTACAAAAAAAAAAAATTGACTTTCTCCGGTTTCAATACATTATTAATCTTCCCCTATACCCCCATGCAAATCATATTTATAGTCTGTAAGAATACCTATTCCTATTGGTTAATTCTTACTTTAGCTTGAGAACAAATTTACATATTTTTAGTTTATAGTAGAATTGAATTTCAAAATTAGAAATTATGACGTAATGAACTTAAAATATTATTTAAAATATTACTTTTAAAATAAATTATTATTTTATTAAAACTATTTAAACATTTAAAATAACTTTTAAAATAACATTTAATAACTTATTCTATTTCTTAATATTCAATTTATCTATTTTTATTTAAATAAAATATTTAATTTTTATATTATGAATGTATTCGTCTTTATTACATTATTTAAAACATTACATACGATAGTTAATTTAATGTTTAATACTATTCACTTTTATGATAGGCAATATCTATCCAATTCTATAACATAACTTTTAAAATATTTTAAACTTTGTTATTATTTCAAACAAGCATGTGTGTGAGAGTATACATTAAAAGTCACATGATTAATAACTTTGACAGACGATTTTTAATCTATTTCTCTGCCCAGATTTATAAAATTGATACACTTATTATATTATATAAAATAATTATAAAAAATTTGGAAGAATAATTTTAAAAATATAGAATTAAATACAATCCTCACCATCATAAAGTTTATTTTTAAAATGTACGATATTAATTTTTGCTTATTAAATATGATTATAAATTTAAACATAGTATTTATTAACTATAAATTTTAAACTATTAAAATCAAATTTATTAAATATACTTTTAATTTTTATAGCTGTGTTATTTAATATGGCCAGCTTTTACAACCATATGAAATAATATTTAAAGCTTTACATAACTATTTTTAAATAATTCGCTATAATTTTATATACTACGTACTTGCTTTAGCTTTAAATTGTACTTTAAAAATATAATTGACTTAATATCATTAATGTATTAAAAGAACATATTCTAAAATTTAAAATTTTTAGTAATTGACTGTTATAAATTATTACTGACCTATAGAAAAGGGCACAATATATATATATAAATGAGATTATCATGAGAGAGCCATTTGATGATGATGATGATGATGATGATGATGATGATAATAATAATAATAATAATAAAAAGTATTCCTCTTTAAATCTCAAACAGTCTGGATAGTCTCATGCTGTGCTTAAGTTTTAGAATGAAATATGAAGTCTTAAGATTAATTCCAGTTTTTTTGATACTTTTGGCACTTGAACTTTATACCTTCAGCAACATTTAGCTGACATGTAACAATCAGACATCACTTATAGTCATCTTGATCTGAATTCATTCATATCTACAGACTTTTTTCAAATCTTAGCCTCTTCAAAAATAAATGTAAAAATTTTATGTAACCAATGCAACATCATAATTTGACATCATTGCTAATTCATATATTGAAGAAAACATTGAGACCGAGTTTAGATTAATTTAATTCAAAAAATCATTCTATTCATAGTTAATAAATGAACTTTCAAGTTTCTATCAAAAATGTTAAGATAGCAATACTATAACTGCAATGTTTCATCTCACTTCTCATGTCTTTTCAATGGCTTGTCTCTATATCAGATTCTTTGAAGAATGTAGAAAATATTTTTTACTCATAATGTAAGATATTTTTCACAAATCTAATTATGCAGTCTTTGGATTCTTATTAGCCAACAATTTTTTTTAGATACATTATATGATTTTTTGGTATACTTGGTAAAAATGTTTGTATTATTCATGATGAGCTTATTATATACAAGTTCCTCATAGGCCTAAGTTCGAATTTGGCTCTAAAAAAATTTGAATATTTTCAGATTTAAATCAGGTTTGACTTTTTTTCAAATAACCAGTTTATAACCAACTCAGCTAAATATTTAGTATCACTCAGTAAATAGGTATCTAGCTATTCTTAACTAAAATGTAAGGAAGTGGTAAAAAAAAAACCACTCAAGACATCACTAACAACAATTGGTGAGTAATGTCTTTTCAGTTTTTAATCAATTAAGGAGATATTTCCATGAAGTAGATAACTTAAAGGATGTTATCTTAACTTTAAAAGTATTAATTTGTAGAATAATAAAAATTTATTGCAGTGGAGTTATTCATCTTTCAATATTAAAGAGATAAAAATTGCAATTTCAATTAATGTTCACCATTTTTCTAAGATGCTTTCAGAGCCTAGTGAGAAAGAGCCAGATAACACAGACTTAGCAATATTTATGCAGTTTATATAACTTGCCTTCATCTTGCCAAGCAATATAAAAAAAGGTAAATTTACATTCTTCAAATGATTTTTCTTTGATAAATTTTTAAATGAAAAATAAAAAAAGCATTGTGTGATTTTTTGTTTATACTATAGAACTATCATTTAGAGGTCACTGATTATTTAAACTAACAGTAGATGACTCTAGAGTAAAATAAACAAAATGAATTAATTATCTAAAAACTGGTGTAGGTTGTGCTGTTAGATGAGACAGAGAAATGCCTTTTCAAACATCAGATTGGATTCTAATTGCAGTATCTACTCCTTTGAATGAATAAAAATTTTAACGTAAAAATTTTTCAAATTAAAAGCAGTAACTGTTAACTTTCTAACTAAAGATCTGAAAGTCTTTCAAATTGAAATATATTTATGATGTATTAATGAAAATGAAATATAAATATTTGCACTATTTTAACACTTTTTGTTTCATTATGTTTTATACATGTATAATGGAGATTGTTTTATTTGAAATGAGGTATGTTTAAATTTTAAATGACTTCTTTCAAATTGAAATACAAACATTGATACTATTTTAACTCTTTTTGTTTTATTATTCTATTACGCACTAAATAATAGAGGTGGTTTTTATTTGAAAAAAGATATGTTTTAATTTTACATCATATATGTGTACTACTGATGATAAAAGAGTTAAGTGGCTTGTGATTTATTCATTAAATCATATATTCAAATAGGCAAAGTTTTTTCAAATGCCTCATAAACCAAAATCATTTAGTCCTACCTTTAAATATTACATATATTAACTATTTGAAGTGGTTTTAGAAACCAATATACTAAAACATTATTTTGGGAGTAGTTTAACAATGAAGAAAAAGTCATGAGTTTACATTTTATTAATATTATATTTTTCTTATGTAAAAATCACCTATTCAGGAATTACTATTATAGATAGAAAAATCTCTTAATGAAAGATCTGTTACTCTTATTGCTTGATGATAGCTCTTAAAAGTAAAAGAGTTTTATCTAAAACCGAACTAGAAATCTCATGGTTGTTTTAATCTTTAAAAGACTACACTTATACTGTTTTTAATAGTAACTACTTTTACTTTTGGTAAATAATATATTTATTTTATTTTATCACCATATCAAGCAAAAACATTTACAGACTGCTATGGGAATATGTGATATAGATTGGCTTCTCCTTAGATAAAATCAGATGTTTCTGTGCCTATACTATATGCTCAGAGATCTTAATAAACAAATTAAACATTTCCTCTTACTCTGAAGCCATTACACACCATTAAATAAACTCATCTTTCTCACTCCTTATTAAAAATCATTCTCCCAACACTGACTCATTTGTTCTCTTATTCCATTTTAATAAAAGCTATTCTGTTAAACAGCAATGATTTTTCATAAAAAAAGTCAAAAAATTCTACTTCTTTCATTTTATTTGTCTTTATGTTTTTCTCACTTTCCACACAATTTCAAAATCCTATACTTCAAAAAAAAAATTATTCAATATTCTCTCTCCTATTTCCATATAAATCACATCGAAAATCTATATTCTTATTCCATTTTTGTCTTTTTTTTCTTAATAATCCAAATCTCTTCCTTTTCATCAAATAATAAGTTCCCTTTCTTTATGATAATCATGTATACTCTTTTATACTTTATATATTTTTAATTCTTGCATAACAATAAACAATATTTTCGTATTCATATTTATTTTTCATAATTCTGCTTTTTTTTCTGTCACTAGTTTATCTATCCTCTCTTCCTGTCCTCATAATTGTGTAATTGTTAATGTACATTATTATTTGTTTATTCATATATATTATGAGTGTGTGTGTGTGTACATGTGTGTGTATATGTATGCACACGAGTGTATGATAATTTAATGTTTAATGGACATAATAGCTTGAAAATATTTTAATAAATGTAGATTCCATTTCTTATTAAGTTAGCAACCAATCAAGACTAGATTTGTAACACTGAGAAAAAAATAGTACATTGTTAGCACTATGATGCTATCAAAGGGATATGTTTTATTCCTGTTGTTATATGAATATAAAATATTACAGTAAATTTATATAAGATGAGTAATAAAAGTATAACAAAGTTTTTTTAATTCTCATTTTGTAATTGAGAATCCTCAGTTATTAAAATATTTCTATTTATAACATTCATTAAAACATTAAATTATAATAGACTTGCTGTGGAGGAGCCTCAATTATAACATGAGAATTAGAAATTTTTTTTATACTTTTATTTCTTTTACCTATGCAAATTTACTGCAGCACTTTGTATTCTTAAAACAACACGAGTCACTTAAAAAATTATTTTTTTGACTGCATCGTAGCACTAATATTTTTTTCCCTAAGCCTGGTGTAGATAGTCCTTATTGACTGCTAGCTTAGTGAGATCATGGCTGCAGATTGTTAGCTAGTATTAAACATGGAATCCCTATCTATTAAAAGATTTTCCATATATATACATATATTTTTTAGATAGTCGTGACATCTTCTTCTATCCGCATCTAATTCATCTTTTCTATAATAATACAAACTATATAATCGTTTTTTAGCTATCTTTCTAAATTAATTTTAAGGATTGATGTATTTTAAATGCAAGTTAATGTATAAAAAAATCAAATCCTTGTGCTATAGTGATTAGAAAGATGACTGCCATTTCTACAATTCAAAAAGTTAAATATAGAGTGGAGTTGGAAAATTTTCATATAAGTGATGAACTTCTAAAAAAATTCAAAATTTTTCAGATATCCAACTCATAACCAACTAAAGTAGCCATTTAATATTTGTTGGTAAATCTTGTATATTAAAATAGTCACAGAATAAGTTTCAAACAATCTAGAGTGATTACTAAAGTATCATCGTGTTGATTGTAATGAAAATACATGCCTGAAAAATGACACAACTCTACCATGTTATTAGTATCTAAAGATGTTCAATTTGTGGCTTCTTAATTCTATATAATAAAGAAGAAGTAAAATCTATATGTCATTCAATGGCATAGCTAGAATTTTTGGGATATTACATAAAATTTCAAAATAAATGCTTTTTAATATTTATAATTTACATCTTAATATATTTAAGACCCAGGGAATGTATGAACTGACTTGGTTTGTTTTGTGATAATTACACCATTTACATTATCTTAATTATTTGCTAAAATTTTAATATTTAAAAAGTTAAATAATTCATTATTCTATAGAATGAATGAAGATTATTTCTTTAATTATTTATTTTTTAATTGCTGTTGCTTATTATATCATTTTTAATCATACTCTTACTGCAGCACTCAATCTCTTACCCATCCTAACATTGCATTATTTGCAGAAATAGTAGCATCATCATTTTGACTGAAGTTTTGTGGCCAATTAATGTAAACATCATTTTTAAGTCCTCGTCTATGAACATCATAATATGTATCATTAGTAACAATGGCTGGATCCTAGAAAATTAATAAAAAATTGAATTAGTATGTACAAGTGTGTATAAATATATATGGGTATACACATTAAGTGCATAAATCTAAACTAAAGATTAAAATAAATGTTACTTTATAAAGTTAAATCTCTAGCCAAATAGTTAGTTTATAATATCCCAAAAATATCATGCATAAAATAAAACAAACAAATAAATATTCTGCTATGACTTATGTCTCACCTTCAACAAGTCTTTTTCCATTTTTCAAAAATTTTAAACTACTCTTTCCTAAAATTTAAGTTATCATACATTTCTAGTTTAAATATTTGTCACTATCTGTGTATGAATGTTTGGTGTGGAATTATTTTATCTCTAGGATCACTTGAAGAGTAATTTTTCAAATCAAAATATATGCCATGATAAGATATCTACGTGTTTTGATAAGATATCTACATGTTTTATCTTTTATCTTTTGCTTTAGTACAGATAATTAGATATGGTGATTTTATAAATGAAATACTTGGCTAGAAAATGTAATATTAGTAGGTATCATTATATATACATTAAAAGCCTAAAACTAAATTAGTCAATAAAATAATCAAACTTATTCCAAATTCAAACTAACTCAGATTAGTAAAAAAAAAAAAATCTCTAAAACACAACTAATGGTTTCACTACTATAAAAAACTAAAAAATAACAAATTTATATTAAAAATTACCCACAATTTCACTTGCACCCCACACACCTTTAATATTAAAATTTTTTTTGAATAAATTAATCACTTGCACCCCACACACCTTTAATATTAAAATTTTTTTTGAATAAATTAATTGTTTCAGAATCATGAATTTTTAATAATAAAGATTCTTTAATTCTTTTTATTTCATTTTTTTTTTCAAAAAAGACAACCTTAGCTTCATCAAAACTATTGTGGTCCTATATCTTTTTCATGGGTATATAAAGCAGAACTGAGATATTTATTTCTAACTCTATTTTTGTGTACCATTATCCTTTCATTTAAGCTCAAATTACTCGGACCTACTTATAGTTTCTTAGGTCAGAGTAGTTTGAGCTTAAATAAAAGGATAAAGATACATAAAAGTAGGGTTAGAAATAAATATCTTAGTTCTGCTTTAAATATCCATGAAAAAAATGCAGACCACACTATTAGTTTTGATGAGGCTAAGATTGTCTTCTTTGAGAGAAATGAAATAAAAAGCATTAAAGAATCTTTATTATGAAAATGTATGATTCTGAAGTTAATTAACTTATTTAAAAGTTATTTTAATATTAAAGATGTAAGAGATGTAAGTGGAATTGTAGACAATGTTTAGTATAAATTTGTTGTTATCTTTTAATCTTTTGCACTTGAAAAGTCTGCTTGAAGCAGTAACATCATTAGTTGTGTTGTAGAGTTTATTTTCTTTGGTTAGTTTGGGTTAGTTATGAATTTGGGATAAGTTTGATTATATACATATATATTAAGTAACAACTGAAACACACAGGCTTATTATATACCTGGGTTTATATATGTAATATATAGAGTATATGAGCACAGACTTTCACACAGCTCACTACTCTCTACACTATCTCATAATACTGATACACTTGAACACATATATGTTGAAAAGATAAATAATCAGCGATATACGTATTTCATGCCAAACCAGCAATCATCAGTTGGTCCAGATTACCATCTCCACACATATATGCTATAAGTGCTCAGATATATAATAAGATAGCCAATCCTCATACTTTAATGGACAGGCTTCAATCTACTCCACACTCCAACCATCCATCCAATTAAAAATCTGATGATGGAATGCTCAAAGGCCACCCTAATCTCAGCCTTAGGGTGGCCTTTGAGCATTCCATCATCAGATTTTCAATTGGATGGACGGTTGGAGTGTGGAGTAGATTGAAACCTGTCCATTAAAGTATGAGGATTGGCTATCTTAATATATATCTGAGCACTTATAGCATATATGTGTGGAGATGGTAATCTGGACCAACTGATGATTGCTGGTTTGGCATGAAATACATATATTGGTGATTATTTATCTTTTCAACATATATGTGTTCAAGTGTATCAGTGTTACAAGATAGTGTGGAGAGTGGTGGGCTGTGTGAAAGTCTGTGCTCATATACCCTATATATTACATATATATTAAGTGTAATAATGCTCAAGCTTAAATGGGTTTGTAAGTAATCATTAAAAACCAGTCAACACTCAGATAATCCCAATATCAATAACAATCATCAATTTCAAACTGTTGTCAAGGCAATCTCCTTTTAACAATAAATTGTTGATTGTTATTGATACTGGGATTGTCTGAGTGTTGACTGTTTTTAATGATATATATTATATACGTGTGTGTATATATAATAACACGACTTAACATATCTGTAAACTGATTTTATTGTATCTTATTGTAAATAATATTAACTGAATAATTTGTGAATATGAAATAATTAAGACAAATTTGCCAGAGTGCTTCCAATCATGATATATTATTTTTCATAGAATTACTGCTTTTTTCATATAGGTTTTACTATCATTAGTGTGATGAGAGCCTGTCTGAGTTTCTATTTTATATATCAATTTGACAAATTGTTTTTTACTTATCTTTTGTTCATTTATTTTGTCAACAGGTAAATAATGTGGGTTTACATGCTAAAGCACCATAACAGTTAGGATGGAGTAATTAATTAGTAGTAGATAAAAAAAATAATTGATAGCTGTTGTATAATTATAGACATGAAATTAGAAAATATGTCAAAAGATTTGTCTCTTATTTATAGATAGAAGTTACTCTTTTGAATTACAATTAACTTTTTAATGAAAATGTACTGGCAGGATAACCACTGAATAAGAAATCATAGGGCCTTAAAGATACTGAATAGTAAAATGGATCTTGGAGTAAAGTTTACTATGCCCCTGCCACTCTGAGTTTACTATTGTTTTAGTTTTATAATAAAGAAAAATTAATTCCAATGCCTCATTTTATAAATATTAAATATTTGAACATCAGTGCATTTCTATACATAATGATTTTAATGTAAATTCTTTGCACAAAGGCTAGTTGGAACAATTTAAGTAATAAGATACTATACTTGATCATCATCAATGGTAGTTTGCTATTGGATATCATTAAGATGCATCATCTATATATAGAAGAGTCATAGCTCTTAAAAATTGACTACTTAGTAGGAAAAAATAATAATCAAGTAATCTATTTGCTATAAGCACAGAAACAAATACAAAAGTTGTTGTTTTTTAAAAAAAAATCATATAGGGTTTAAGATAGCCATATCAAAAAAAAATTAAATACCAATATATTTTAGATATTCATAAGTTATTATAAAAGACAGTTAAACACTTTACACGATAAAGGACAGAATATGTTTAAGATCTTTGAACTGCAGTATTGTGTTATAATTTAAAGATTACTTGTAGAAAGATTGAGATTTTTCATTTGATATTTGTAATCAAGAATTATAATATTGATATAGGAAAAATTAATTAGCCATTTTTGAGAAATATAAAGGTGCTCCCTAAATTTATTTTTTAAAGTAGTTAAAAATGGTTTGAACAATATAATAAAATCAGATAAAATGTGTTCTTTAAATATGCATACTGTGTATATTTCTTATGCATACTGGCTTAGATATTCATGAAATAAATTGCTGTTTTATGTACAAGATTGGCTGATTGATATCAGGATTATTCAATCAACTGAATCTGAAGATCTTTCTCTCCTATGTTAAACAATTCATTGCATTGTTTTTTTAATAAAGCAATGAGAGATCTAGTTTCAAAACAGTAATATTTTTTAATTTATCAAATTCTTTTATCAAAGAAATTGAGATATGACATAGTTCTATGAGCTTCACAAAATATCACTAGATTTGACATTTGTATAATCTCCATCCTGATTCAGATGACATTAGTATAAGGCTCTGATCATTGTATTAATTATAAGAAGTCTGGATATACTATCAGCAGTTACTAGATCAGATAAGCACATAGTGATTTGAAAAGTAGTTGAAATTAATGAAATCATTGTAGATACATGTAGATGTAGAAAGGGGAGGGGTATACAATCAATTATAAATTTGGAGTAATGTTAGAAAGAGTATAATCATTATTTGGGAATAATTGTATTGTAGATGATATAATCTTCCCAGATATTATAATACAATGAATAGGATGAAAAAATATTTCAAGCAACATTAAAGTTACCAGTGATAACAGCAAATCTACGTTCTGTAGTTTGATAATAATTCAAATAATTCAAAAGTGTAATTTACATCTTTACCTCTGTTGGCTAAATAAATGCTAAAAAACATATAATTTGATCATGATATAATAAACAGGAAATAAATACTCTTAAAGGTGAATATTTTAAAATATTAAGTTTATGATAGACTCCAAATTTATTAATAGAGCAGTTCTCTTAACAGTTCTATTATCAAATACAGACATACATTTTCAAACAAAAAAAAAAAACAGAATGGAATTGAAGTTAAACTTCATTTCATTGATAAAAAGTATACTGATTTAATTTCTTTGTTAATTAATATTAAAAAATTTAATGCTTTTCTATCCATATTGCCTTTTATTTATTTATTTTAATATTTATTAATATGTGATAAATAATTAACCATTCTAAGCATCACAACTTTATTTGCTTACGTTTAAATAGATATTAGTGGCACCTCTCTTCAATTCTAGCACTTGCAATAAAATCACCAGTCCCTCGATGGCAGCGAAAATAATTTTTTATGAGCTTTTCCTAGATTGTTTTTTTGTCAAGTATAGATAATTAATTTTCTTTTTATTCATCACAGGCAATCTGATATTTAATTCAGTTTCAAATTACAAAGTATCATTAAAGATATGTTTCATGTAAAATTAAAAATTTATTTTTTTTGCTAAAATAGTTTATACACCCTAAAAATGCATTGTGATTAGAAATACATAAGTGTGCATAGTTTCAACCAGATCAGAAATTAACAAATGGGTACAAATTGAGTTACAAGATTTTATTCAGACAGGCTAAAAAATAGAACAAGTTAAATAAAGCATATAAAAATAAAATGAAATATTCACAATGAATTTTTATAAATAATTATGAAACTTACCAAAATAATAATCAATCTCATTCCTTTGGAATGCAGATCTTCTATGAATGCTGGAAAATCTTTGAATTTCACTTTATCATATGTAAAATCTTTTTTGTTTTCCATGTAATCCAAATCTCCAACTTGAACATCCTAAAAACAAAAAATTTTTAATATTTTACATTCAAACAGTAAAATTTTGTCTAAACTGTTATCTTCTCTAAAAAAGAATTTTTTGTTAGATAGTAGTATGCTCTTTAAGCTTTCACTAACACAAGGTATTGTTTTACTCAATCAACATTAAACCACAATCTTAACTCTAAATAATGTTTGCATAATTACATTTCATGGTAAGAGACCACCATTGTCTAGAATAACTGAAGTGTAGGTAATGCGAACCTGTAACAACTGTCTGCAAGCAATTGCTTGCTTGCAAGGCAGCTGTGCTGACCTCTTGGCTAACAATGCTTGACACAATGTGATAATTGTTATAGAGTGATTGTCTAAAAATCCATAAATGGATCTTTTTGAAATAAGTTCAGCAAATATCTGATTTGTAATTTTTATGTGTATTCAATAAGATAAAAATGTTAAAAATAATTTGTAAAAATACTTCCTAAAAAAAGGTGAAGTCCATCTGGACTTAAATAATTCATTGAAGGTTACAATATTGAATTGTTTGACAATATCAGAGCTTCAAATGTGGGTCCAAAAACCAAAATTATAAGTAGGCCTTTATAAAAATTATATATTCAATTATAAGGATCAATTATATTAAAAGTAAATTATTTTTCTATGATAAAAATTAAAAGGTAAATTATGAATGTCTTACAAATATAGAGAATTTATTCTACAATAAAGGACTAATAAATATTAATATTCAGTTCATTAATATCACATACATTAGAAGCAGTAATTCATTCTATTTATTTTAATAAAACAAGTATAATCTTGATAATTAATGAATAATAGGTGGTAATGCCAGAAAAATTCTTAGACTTGTTTTAAGTTAAGAACCTTTATCAATAAGAAGTCTGGGTAGTGTTAATAGCTATTAATGAAAGACATTAATGAAAAGACAAAAACAAAAGACTGACCATGAAACAAATAACTTTAATAATTATTCTAGATATATGTAGAAAGTAAAAAAATAACTCCTTCATTACTTAACTTCAAGAGAAAATGTTTTAATAGAAATAAATTATTAGAAATACAAATTTTTTAAATCATAAAAATATATATTCAATTTTGCTAAATGTATATGATAGATTTACAAGTGGTACCTGAAAGATTAACTATTTTTGAAAAATTACATTTAAATAATTTGTTCAAATAATGTAAAACTGGTATTAAAAAAGAAATTAAAATTATATCACCATTATATCAATTATTGTCTTTATCAGCTCTTTCTCATGGAGAAAAAAGTCTAGACTTATTGCAGTCAGGTCATATGCCATTTTAGGGTCATATTGCATAACTATCTATTTACACTTAAAAATAACATAGAGCCTGATATTAAAAAATTGCATTTTGCAAAGCAAGCTCAAGATTCTCATTAACTTTAATTAAAAAGTTTTTTAATAATATTTTGATTGTTGTTTTTTTTGTATAGTTTTTTTATGTAGTAATTTTGAAAATGCTAGGAGCAATAATAGATATTTTAATTCTAAATAAATTTAACAATTAATTTTACTGCTATATTTATGTTTTGGTTGCCAAAAAAAAACTAAAATAAATATTTTCTATTCATCTACCTATATTTTATTTTGATGCCAAAATTTTTTATAAAAGATGATTTTGATATTCTTTGGCTGGTATACAAAATCCAAAAGATTTGAGTGCTGCTGCTATTCTTTTTTTTATATTTCACAAATTAGATGCACTTTTAATTCCAGAAAAGTAGATGTATGAAATACTATCATTTTCAATAACAATAATATCTGCAAAGGCTATCTTGTGCTTAAGTCTCATCAAATATTATTCATCAATATCCACATTACTTGGATTTAGAAACTGGCTGAGATCAATTTTCACATTTTTTTATGCACAACTTTTAAAATATATTTTTGACTAAAGATTCTACATTAGTTCTTCTTTATCTGTGAACTCATCATAAATGGTCTTAATAACCCATGGTGTATTATCAACTTGCATGAGTGCTGTCATGAACTCTGTTTCGGTCAGCTATTTTTTATCTTTTGTACTCAGTATGGATTCAGAAAGATCATTGGTATGTCAATTTATTATTGTACTATTATTAATTTTTTTGTTTCTTAATTCTATAGCACTCATTACATAAGCATGAAAAATGCTATATATATTTTAATAGGGAACTTTTGAAGCTGTAGAATTGGGTAGAAGCATTAGATTATCAATAAATAAAATTGTAGAAGTATAGAAATAAAAAAGTGGGTTTGAACAGAATGATTCTATTGGTCATTTCAAAATTATATAAAAAAAAAAAACAGAAAACCTTATCATAGAAACATCTATTATAAGCATTGACAAACAATAAATACTATGCAGTAATACTATATTTCATCTCTGGATTACTTTCTGGCTACTTATCACCTTAGCAGCCACTTTGAATCTTCTACGTTATCCAAGTTAATAATGTAGATTCTAAAACACTTCAAATTTTAAAGCCTAATGGTTTATATTGTTTATATGTCTACCATTAGGCCAGCAACTATATATTTTTAGAGATCTGAAGCTTGCTAACTATAGGCATCTTTGACCCCATCTGACAAGAATGGTATATAACATGAAATGTACCAAATGATTTTAGTCAAATTTATAATAATTATTGTATTTTTTTTTTTGGTTCATTATTTTTGATGATGTCTTAATATCTACGTTTTTAAAAATTAAATTGTATTATAGTTGTGTGTATATATATATTGAAAAGGGTTTTCCATTATTCATGGTTTCAAGAATATATGAGAAGTCTGAAATCAAATATAGCAAACATGGGGTAACTATTGCATATATATGTAATGATAAATAATATTTTAATAATGAATAAATATAACGTCATGTGAAATTTACCAAATTTATTTTAAATAATAATTGAACTGCCCTCTAGCTGCCAAGTTCAATAACTTTTTATAATAAGAGAGTGAACCATCTCTTAATGTATTTTAGATCTTTTTATGTACAGTTACAATAAGAGCCAGAGTGTTAATTTAAATCAGTCTTTCTATTATTATTTTTTAATGTAAATTGATCTTTAAATAAACTGATATTAAATCTATAGGGTGGAGATATTTCCCTCACTTCTAAAACTCTATAATAAATTAACACTTATATATGTAATGATAAATAATATTTTAATAATGAATAAATATAACGTCATGGGAAATTTACCAAATCTATTTTAAATAATAATTGAACTGCCCTCTAGCTGCCAAGTTCGATAACTTTTTACAATAAGAGAATGGACAACCTCTTAATATTTTAGATCTTTTTATGGACAGTTATCTAAAACAAAAACTTGGCAGCTAGAGGGCAGTTCAATTATTATTTAAAATAGATTTGGTAAACTTCACATGACGTTATATATATAATATCCATTTATAACACTAAATGGATAAATATACAAAGAAATATAGTTATATCCATAAACCAGTATAATTTTTATAACTATTTATTATAATTGCTTTGTAGTGATTATAAAAAATGATTCCATTTTTCCTAGCTTGTTAAAGAAACCACTACAAAAGTATAAAGTTTAAATTAACAGGTATTACTAAAATTTTAATTTAAACACTCTAAATTTAAAGTGACTTATATCCATTCATGACAGGGAAAAATATATAAAGAATTATAAACATATAATAATACCCACAACCAAATATAACTTTGCACCCCTTGACCACTTTTCCTAGCTTGTCTAAGATTATTAAACACAGATATATTTAAACAGCTACAAATAATCGCACAATTTTAATTAACTGTCATATTATTAAAACTTTAATTTAAATGCTCTAAACTGGAATTTTAATATTCTGATTAATTAAAATTTTGCAATTGTTTGTAGTTATTTAAATTACATGTTTTTATACAATAGTAGACAAGCTAGAAAAGATGAAATTATCTTTTTTTAGACAATGCTAAACAATTACAAATAGGTAAATATAAAGTTGTATTATATTATAGATATCACTATGTTAGTATGGAGAACCAAGTCATACATCATGTGACTTAAATTAGCTTGTATTTCCAAATGTAATATAATGAGCATGCTACTAGCTTTAAACAAGCTTTTTTGATATATGCCACAAGAGAAAGCATTTAAAATCTCTATCTAGAATTATCCCTATCCCCAAACTAGTTTTGAGCTAATGACTCTCATCAGTGAGATGGTAGGATATTCAGATACTAGATCTAAAATACAAACTCAAGCCCAGCATTTATTGAATATTTAACTATTAAGTAGAAAATCTGAAATTTTCAGACACCTTTATAACTTCAAATCCAGTTATTCAACATAAATATTCATATGACATTGAACTAAATTCAGATATACCAAATATTAATAGCCTTAGCAATATAACATCGGAAAAACCTTAAAAGCCAAACTATAACAGTAAGAAAAACCAAGACAACATCACGTGACTTAATTAGCTTGTATTTACAAATGTAATATAATAAGCATGTGAATACCTCTAAACAAGCTTTTTTAAATAAATACCACTAGATAGAGATTTTAAATTCTTTCTCTTGTGGCATTTACCAAAAAAGTTTGTTTCAAGCTATTAGCATGCTCATTATATTGTATTTAGAAATACAAGGTAATTAAGTCATGTTATGTATGACTTGTTTTTCCTTACTATTATACTTTAGCTTTTAAGGCTTTACCAATGTTATATTGCTAAAGCTATTTATATATGGTATATCTGAATTCAGTTCAGTCCCATATGGCTATTTATGTTGGATAGCTGGATTTGAAGACATATTTAATAGTTAAGTATTTGATAAATGCTGGGTTTGAGTTTGTATTTTAGATGTAATGTCTGAATACCTAGTACTTCACTGACAAGAGTCATTAGCTTGAAAACATTTTGGGGATAGGGATAAATCTAGATAGAGATTTTAAATTATCAAAAACACAATTTATTTTAATTATAAAAAGGCAATTTTATTTCATGTTTTATATTAATAAATTAATACTTACATATGGTATAGAAGCATTTCTGTTGCGATCCACAACCTTCTTCATGTTTTCCAAAGTATCATAGCCCCAGCGACTAATTTGAAATCCTAAGCTCCAATATGGTGGAATAAATGGCCTTCCAATCATCTAGAGGTAATATAAAATAGCTTATAGTCTTTCAAAAGTGCAAGAATAAAAAAACAATTAAAATTATTTATTAAAATCAACAAGTAAAAATAAATAAAAAATAACTCTTAGTTTTGTACTTCAAATGGTGATTTGTCATTCAGTTTCATCTACATATTCAATGTTGAAGTTCTTAACTATTTCACTAGAAAATTTTATTAAATTTTTATAAAGTTGTAATCAATCTTTTCTTACTAGATAACATTTGTAAATAAGCATTTATTTTTATAGCACTATGTTTTATAAATTGTAATACATTAAAGATCAGCCTTTTCAAGCTATTGTGCATGCACGTTTTACGAGTGTTAATAATAATAAATGAATACTTTCATTCCCAACACAAGATATAGTATTTATGAAAAAATAAAATGAATCCAATGAATCCACTTATTCTTTCCAACCCAAATGCTTATATATGGGAAAATCTTAAGTACTGGAAATGAAAACATGTGGACAGACCACTCACTTTAAATTACTGTTTACGATGTCTGAATGAATGATGTCGACGAAATTATCTAGAATTTACTAAATGTCACTCTCAAATGAAACTTAAACATATGTAAATAAGCATTTATTTTTATAGCGCTATGTTTTATAAATTGTAATACATTAAAGATCAGCCTATAAATACTATATCTTATGTTGGGAATGAAAGTATTCATTTATTATTATTAACACTCGTAAAAAGCACAAGCACAATAGCTTGAAAAGGCTGATCTTTAACGTATTACAATTTATAAAACATAGCACTATAAAAATAAATGCTTATTTACATATGTTTAAGTTTCATTTGAGAGTGATGTTTAGTAAATTCTAGATAATTTCGTTGACGTCATTCATTCAGATATCGTAAACAGTAATTTAAAATGAGTGGTCTATCCTCACGCTTTCATTTCCAGTACTTAAGATTTGCCTATATATAAGCAGTTGGGTTGGAAAGAATAAGTGGATTCGTTGGATTCATTTTATTCTTTCATAAATATTATATCTTGTGTTGGGAATGAAAGCATTCATTTATTATTATTAACACTCGTAAAAAGTGCATGCACAATAACTTGGAAAGACTGATCTTTAATGTATTACAATTTATAAAACATAGCGCTATAAAAATAAATGCTTATTTACATATGTTTAAGTTTCATTTGAGAGTGACGTTTGGTAAATTCTAGATAATTTCATCGATGTCATTCATTCAGACATCATAAACAGTAATTTAAAATGAGTGGTCTATCCTCACGCTTTCATTTCCAGTACTTAAGATTTGCCCATATATAAGCATTTGGGTTGGAAAGAATAAGTGGATTCATTGGATTCATTTTATTCTTTCATAAATACTATATCTTGTGTTGGAAATGAAAGTATTCATTTATTATTATTACCACTCATAAAAAGCGCATGCACAATAGCTTGAAAAGGCTGATCTTTAATGTATTACTAGATAACATTGTATAACCCTTTTGCTGATCTAGATTTTAACAATACTGTGAGAAATCAATCGATTGACAATCACAAGAAGCAGTATTATTTAATAAATATTCAATATTCCAATTATGAAATACTAACATAATTACAGAATCTTTACTTCTTACAAAATAAAACCATATATATATATATATAATACTAATAAAATATCCATTAGTTAAAAAACTATTGTAATAACTATAAAAATAATAAATATAATGGTAATAAACTATTGTATCCAGTTTTTCAATCCGCAGAAGTACTTTCAGTTAATTCCTTAATCTGCCTCAACTGTTGTTAAATTCAAAAACAAAATGGAAGCAAACATCATCAATTCAAATCCCATGAATTCCAAATTTTAATGCTCAAGTGAAATTTTTTAAGAATATATTTAAGAATGTGTTTAATGTTTCATTTTGTGTTACAAATAATGTTAATAAATTAGTGAATAATTCTAAAAATATCATACCTATTAAGCAGAAAAGTAATGTTGTGTATCATTTTTTTGTGAATGTATGTTATCACATGTAGGTGAATCAAGGTGCAGTATTGAAAAAAAATTAAAAGAGCATGAACTGTTATACAAGCATGTAAAAAGTAAAAACAATAATGATTTAATGACTGCTTCAGTTTTCTTGGATCATGAAAGGACATGTAAATATAAATTTAAGTTTGATATTGAAAGTGTTAAGATTCTTCATGAAGAGAGAAACCATAATAAAAGAAAAATTAAGGAGGCAATTTTAATAAATAGAAATAAAAAGAATATAATTAATAGGCAAGCTGTTAACATTAAAATTCGGGATTTATGAGATTTGAGTTGATGATGTTTGCTTCCATTTTGTTTTTGAATTTAACGACAGTTGAGGCAGGTTAAGAAATTAACCGAAAGTATTTCTGCAGATTGAAAGACTATATATAATAGTTTATTACCATTATATATATAATAAACTCTAAAAATTCAAATCAGAATGTTGACTAATAAATGAGTTCTATCTTTACATATTGTACCATAAAACATCTTTTAACATTGTCCCTGTCTTAAAATTAACTGTATAACCATTAAGCAATCAAGTCAATAGATGGTACTACAAACTCCTAGGAGATTATGTGGGGAAGACAACAAACTTGTTGAGCAAGGAAGGTTTTACTATATGCAAAGTTAATAAATAGATCATTTATTCTATGTATTTAAATTAAAAATGGGATAAATGTATAGAGAATGTGCTATAAGTTCATAATTATCAGTGATGGAAAAAAACATAAATAAGTTGATTAGGAGAAAAGTATTATAATTAAAAAAGACCAACATAAATAAAAAAAAAATAGTTTGGAGTTATATAAAAATTATTTATAATATGCAATAATGCATTATAATATTATAGATAGCTTTATATTATATGGTATAAATATAAGAGCTTTATGTACTAGGGAATGAAGATAAAGATAAATAAGAATTTTGATTGTAGATATACTTTATTTAGAGAATGACTGAGAGACAAAGTATTGAACATTTACTCAAGGACTGTGGGAAGTTGAAAGAAAATTCGTGATAATTTATATGAAAAATGAAAGAAAATTATAGGTAAAGAGATTGAAACAAATACATATTTTACAATGTAGGTCTTTGTACAAAAAATTGAAAATATGAGAACAGGATAGTGGAGCTATCAAAAAAAACATAAACCAGGGATAAAAACAATTAGTAATAAGAATAAAAAACAGATTAATTCAGTGGTGTGTGTAAGAATTTAGAGGATAAAATGCTTAACTTAACAACTTTCGATTTCATTTAAAGAACAGAATTTTATATCATATCATATCTGAAATGTGTGATATATTTGAACAGAAAGAATTTTACAAATGCAAAATTGTTTCCCAATTGGAATAAATAAATGATTTCCAAAGTTTTTTTTTTTTTTAAAATATTTGAGTGATAAGTAATGTTTCTGAAACATAAATAAATGTTCATAAGCTAATTATAATATTTTGATAAACAATAGATCTTCAAAAATAATTAAAATGTTTTTGTATAATAAATACATATTTATAGAATTAATTAAACTGTTTCTAAAACTAATTAAGATGTTTGCAAAATTTCATTTAATATATAGGGTATATGAGCACAGACTTTCAAATGACCCTCAGCTCACCACTCTATCTCATAATATATCAAAAAGATAAATAATTACCAATATACATATTTCATGCTAAACCAGCAATCATCAGTCTCCACATATATGCAATAAGTGCTCAGATATATATTAAGATAGCCAATATTCATACTTTAATGGACAGACTTCAATCCACTTCACACTCCAAGTCTTCAACTGTCCATCCAATTGAAAATCTGATGATGGAATGCCCAAAGACCACCCTGAGGCTGAGATTCTTGTCACACCCATGTTGACCTAAGGTCAATCTGACCCCTCATGTACAGGACATAATCCATTTAATACATATACAAGAGATGGGCAGACATCTCTACTATGTAATAACTGAAACACACAGGCTTGTTATATACCTGTGTCTATATATGTAATACATAGGGTACATGAGCACAGACTTTCACACGACCCACCACTCTCCACACCATCTCATAACACTGACAGATCTGAACACATATATGTCGAAAAGATAAATAATCACTAATATACATATTTCATGCTAAACCAGCAATCACCAGTTGGTCCAGATTACCATTTAATAAATAATCTGATTAAACTAAATACATAATTTTCCCACGATTAGTATCAAGCTTCCGAATATGAAGAAGGGACTAAAAGAGATGTCAAAAGATTGAAAAAACTGCTTGACATTTCTGGAGTGAAGAACATAAATTGCATTGATGAAAAAATTGTCAATGGACATTATGACCCAGAAAATATGTCTCTGGACTTTAAAATAGCAGATTAGAGAACTTTGAGCATTTCATAATAGCCACAAATATACATATATGTGTTTGGTTATATATTATAATTATAACTATATCAGAGATTGATTTATGTTCATTATAAATCTAATATTTTAATATTAAATATTGTTATTAGCTCACTGTTCTTGTATTTATATCTTTTGTCATTTATAAATATTAAACTAGTTTCACTCTTTTATGTATTAGATTAATAAATAAATATGTTGGTGGTTGAAATAAAGCAATTACTGCAGTCAACAAATGTATAGGGAAAATCATTAGTTGATTAGCAATTGGCAGTTGAAAATTTAAATCTTAAATTTGTTTGGCCCTGCATCACTAAATTTTGATTTTAATAATATATCTGAATAGTATATAGGTGTTATGTAGAAAAGCTTTTAATATTAATTGCAATACAGAACAATAAATAAACAATAGTAATTCTGTCATGCTTTGCTGGTAAGAGGATAATTAAAATCATATATTAATTGTATGAGCAAATATTCCTAAGCAATTTTTCATATAATAAAATAATTAAGAAATTAACAGTATATTTTAGTCTGCAACTTTAATATCACATAGGATGTATTCATTTAAAAATAGAAGACAGACAAAAAAAAGAAAAAATTGAAGAAAATAGTTTGACCCTTCGAAATTGCAATGGAGTGTGTGTAAAGTTGATCAGTTTTATGATGGGAAATATCTGGTGATAACAACAGCTATTGACTGAATCTGATTTAATAAATGAATTTGCATTTTAAAAAAATGGCACACTTGATAATAATAATATCAGTGAATGATTTAAGAAAAAAGGTTAACTAAATGAGAGCCAAAAAATGAAAGCAATTAAACAGATTTATAAGCTTCAAAACATATTACATACAAGTAAAAACAAGCAATTACTAAATATAAATAAGTCATAGAATAAAAAGCTGCAACTTTAGTTTTAAGCTATGTTTTAAGTATGATATAAATTGACACGTGCATATCCATTGGAAACATGACAATAATGTCAAAAAATTTCACTTATGAAAAATGGGAGAGGAAAATTGCATGATAATCATATTATCAAAATACAGATATATAGAATTAAGGAAAAATAAACAGTGGCTCTGAAATTTTAGTAATGTCTAGCCAATACTGAAAGGTACTGACAACTAACTACTCTAAAATTCCATCCTTAAAAAGGGTAAACATTAAAATTCAGAAGTGAAAATATTATTGAATTAGATAGCAAAATAAATGTACATGAATAAATGTGAAAGAAAATAAGTAATTTACTATTATATATAGTTAGAGCAAAAGTCCTATTTTGGATAGACAATTGTTCAAGACTGTAAACATTTATATAAACATGGGGAATAAATTAATTTTGAAACAAGAAATCCATGATCAATTTCTTCTATTTACTTAATAAAAGGAAAGATTAAAACAAATTTTGTTGAAATATATTTGATTGAAAATTCAAATTCAACAATTTGAAAGACCTCAGAAAATACCTTTTGCACTAAATACAGGGATGATTGATCAGTAAGGGCATTATAATACCAATTATCATATCATACCATACCAAAAAATTGACCAAGATTCATATTTGTGGTGACTATAAAGTCACAATTAATAAATATCTGAATATGTTAACCTATATTACAGAATTGTTGAACCTTAATATAATTTTTCATCAAGCATCCATTTATGACAAGCAGAATTATTAAATATTACACATAACCAGATACTGTTTGATATCAAATATATTCTAAATAAAAATAGATACAGTATTCCAAGAATTAAAAGAAGAAATTCCATAGTTTAATGACATACTCATTGCAGTGAAATCTGAAGGGTTATTACTAATTAAAGTTTGTAAAAGATTGGAAAAGTTTAAATGCAAAATTAAATGCAAACAAATCATACAGAAAACAATACAAGTAAAATTCTTATAGCACATTATTTCAATTAAAGGTAATATCCAGCCCAGAGAAAGTGCATAAAGTCAAAAACACTATTAAATGAAAGAATGTTAACAAAGTTTTATGTAGAGATGAACTACGTTGAAAGTTCTTTAATGAAAAAGCCCATGTTGCTAAATTCCTATATAAATTGCTTAAAAGAATTCCAAGAATCAAAAGCATTGGTTTATTCTGATAGTACTGGGAAAGTAAAAGCAACCATAGATGTATCAAATTGGGAATTAGGGGCAGTTATTTTACTATGAACTTCAATAGCTTACATGCTGCACACTCTGTCAACTTCTAACAGAAACTATAATTATATTAATAAAAAAATGCTGATGTGATGTGATGCACTGTGGCTTCTCCTTTATCAAAGTCAGGAATCCCTCAGCCAGTTAGCCACCTTCCCTTCCCTTTCCATTTCCCATTCTAAGTTTTTCCCATATTCTTCTCTATCCTGCTCCATTCCATTTTCACAATATCATTTTTGTTGACTCAATGGCATTCCTATCCAGATCACCCTTGTTTTTTTTCCAAACCCAGCATAAAAATCCAAGATCCCACTTTGAATATTCACTTTGTTTATATTTATTCTCCCACAACTTCATTATTTGTATCCTTTCTGCTTGTAAGCATTTACATTCAATAAGCAGATGACTAATATTTGCCATGCCTTCCTTACAAAACTTGCAGATTAAATCATCTACCTTTCTCCAATTTATGTGTATATGTGTTTGTTGCTAATGATTCTGTTTGAGCTTTAATGAGTAAACTACTTTCCTTGCTATTATCACAAATTAATTCACACCCAATATTCTGTTTACTTCTACGCATATTTAAACTCTGTTTATCCTCCATATTTTTATTAATGCATCTATTCTTCTATCTCATTCTTTGCCACTATAACACAACAATCCTCTTAATAAAATCATCCCATCTTTTTTTATAAGTATACTGACATAAATTCTTTATCTAAATCTTCTACATAACATACTCATAACCCAATTAAATACTATTTTAGCTATTCTCTTATTATCCATAAATTGCAATCTACCGAACATTTTAATTTTGCTTTTTGCATCTCCATATAAAAACTTGACCATCCCATTTCTCCTTGAATTGCCTCCTGTGCCACCCACACTTCTGCATATAATGCCATGTCTTCTTACTTCTCTCTGTACTTTTTCTAAATCATCTAACACTTCTTTACTAACACATAATGCATCATTTCCATATGTTAACCCTGCTACTGCCACTCTCTTTCATACAATTCTTGCTACATCATATTTATTATGAATGATGAACAAAAATATTGATAAATGATTACCTTGGTGTATTGCTGAATTACATTTTCAGGAGTAGGACCAAAAAACATGTAAAAATCAAAGATTCCTCCTATACTTCTTAGAATAAGAGCTGGCAATGGTTGAAAAGAATAATCTGAAACATTTTATCATAAAAATTATTAAAGTGATAGAAACATTTAAAGTTATTATTTATACAGTAAAAGCAATTTATTAATTAATTTGAAATAGAGCCAATAGCAACTATTGATAACACACTGTAACTAGAGATGATGCTAATAAAGCAGTCTTAATGCACTTTTTAGGTAATCTAACTATCACTTAAGTTTTTAAATTTAGAATCATTAAAATAATTATTGTTAAATTCCAAAAAGAAAAGTCTTGATACAACATTCGTATAATAATCTTTCATTATAAATATTTTAATGACAAAAATAATGAAAAGATATAAAGAAAATGGCATTTTTTATATTATGATTATTTTTATATTATAATTATATGGAATGCAACATGTAAAGATTTTAGGGTTAGTAATTAATTTTCAAAAAAATCAAATTATTTATCAACCAGTGATGAAAAATAAAAATCTTCAGTAACATTTGGCTAGGATATTATCAGTTTGAGAATCTAACCCAATTTAACTATTTTGGTAGTTTTGTAATAAACTCTCATATGTTGCTTCTGTTTTTAATAAATTAAAAGTTAGGATATTTAATCAGCTATTGCAATTAAATTAGCTATATAAAGAGCTGTTATTTTGCCTCAATTAGTATACAGAAGAGTTATTTAGGCATTATAAAATTCTAAAAATTTAATGTCAAACTTATAAAACCAATCAATATATTCTTCATTTTGCTAGATTTGATAATTATAAAGTTTACTGTTATATAAACACATCTTCATTGTAGTGGACATGTGAAATCAATAAACAATACAAAAACATGCTAAAATATATTTTATAACAAACTTGGGTAGCAGACCCCATTTACATTATAAGGATTATCTTGAAAACATTCTAAAGAAATGCAATATTGGTTGCTTCCATTGGAAATATATGATAAAAAATAGAATGCATAGGAAAGCTACAATTAAATGAGATATTGATTTCAAAAAGATAAGTTTTCAGCAGAGAAAGTAAAAGACAGCATCACAAAATATCAAATAAATAGAAAAAGAAACACTAATTATATGTGAAAATATTTATAATTTACAACATTGATTTATGCAGTTGTTGCAAAACTCATCTCTAGAATAGTTTTTTTCATGGAATTGAAATTTGAATAGAATTGAATTTTAATTCTTATAACTAATGAGAAAAATGGGAAAAGTTACATTTTATTTGTCATGAGGAAAATGAATAGGAATTCCCATAGACATTATAAATATTAAACACTAAAAGTAATAATACTTGATTAAATAAACTATTTTTATTCCACCAAGTAGAAATGTTGAATCTAAGGCAAATTGCAGACCTGCTGTTACATTTAATGAGAAAGTAAAGATGAAAATGAAATATACAGAAATGTGTCAATGTATGCAAGAACCCAATATGCATTATGATGAAGAGAAAAATAGTGCTTTCCTCATGCTATTATCCTTATCATTATAATTTTTTTAAAAACACCATAATGCAACATATATTTAAGTGTATTGTTTTTAATTTGTGATTTCATATGGAAATAAATTTATTTTAATTAAATGCAGTTTAATAATTTTTTTTAATTCTATCAAGCTTATACAATGAATGCTCTCTCTATATGTAGACTAATATTTACTTCCAGTATAAAAAAATTGCTATAATAATCAACATTATATTATTAATACATATTCAAGTAATAACCTTAACTATTCACAATTAAAAAAATTATCATAATTTCTGTCATATAATGATTCTTAAACATATATATATGTTGATATGAAGATTTTCATGGGTTACATATATAAAAGACATATTTTGTGGGTTCATCCATGTTAAAAAATTTAAATATTGATATACCGATGTTTCGACTTGATCACACAAGTCATCCACTGGATGATAAAAGGTAGAAAGACAGTTTTATATGTGCTACAATCATTGATTTGAAAAAAAAATGTTAAAGTTCCATCAATAGCAAAAATGTTAAATTAAAAATGTTTTTTTTTTTTAAAAAAAAAAAATGTTTCCAAATAGGAGGAAGTTTGCATGTATCATCTCACTTATTGATAAAATCTGGCCTTTTAAGTATCTCAATAACTTTTTTAATTTTGCACTGGTAGAGATTATCACATCTGGATATGATCCTGGTACTAGAAAAATCAATTTTATGACCTGAATCTATAGTATGGAGTGAGAATGCTGATGACAATGAGTGTTGTTTAACTGCATTAGCATGCTCATCTCTCCTAACACTAATGCAATGACTACTCATACCTATATATATATCATTTCCATGATTTCAAATTAATAAAACTAATAATGATAATCTATTATATATATATTAAAAATATTTTAATCCATTTATTTTATAAATATCAACAATTACATCCATTAAAAATTATTAAATTATAATCTTGACTCAAAAATAAAAGTGTTTATTGCAAAATAGGAAAAGTAAGACTTTGTTTCTAAACTTGTAAATGTTTACTATAGTACTTTATTTCTATATAAGACTTGGAACAACACTTAGAAGAGAATTCCTTTTAAGTGTAAAAAAGCATTAACAGTTTACTGTCTTATTATCATCTGACTGATTTTTTCAAATAAAATAATAAATGGAAAATTCCACATATTAAAATATTTTCAACAATTACATCCATTAAAAAATCATTAAATTATATATATATAATAGATTATCAAAGAAATTCTGTTTATAAAACATGAATAATTTCTTTTGAAAGAAACTGTAATTCTTTTCCTACATATCCCTGTGCTAGTTAATAGTAAATATTCTATAAAATTAAATAAATAATGTGAATTAACATAATTGTTTAATTTAAAATATTGTTAAAAATTATTTATTATTCTTTTACAAATTTTTTCTATCAATGTATATAACCTCCACATTCAATCAAAAATGCACCTTCACTCATTTGTCATTTAAATAACTATTTCACATATTTTATTCATTTATATTTGATATATTTTTTATACATTTACATTACGTTATTTATTATTATTACTATATATAAAAAACCACTATGATAACTCTGATACTTAAATTTATTATACTTATTTTTATACTTTAAATTTGTATATAAATACGATTTGTGCTGCTGATAACGCATACACACACAAAGCTGAATTTTAAATTCTTCATACATGAAAATAATACAAACTAATGCAAACTAATTATTTTAATATACAGTATAAAGAATTAAAATTCAGCCTTGTAAGCGTATGCGTTATTAGCGCAAATCATATTTATATAGTTGTATCTTACCTCAAAGTTTAAACAACTCGCTTATTTAAATTTGCATGTATTTTACCTACACATAAAAACATAAAACATAGTAACAACAGATAGAGTAACATTATCTTGGGCAAAAAATAAAATGTACTGCAAATTAATTTATAAATGTTTTTTTTTTAGATAGATAGCCAAAATTCAAGTTAATTAAGAACTATCACTTGACTATGAAAATGAGAACGAATTATGTATTGGCTGAGCTTCAGTTTAGAAACCTTCAACTCTTATATCCATTATTATATTCCTAAGCTAAATAACAGAAGTTAATTTTTATTTGTTTAATATTTATATAAATCCATTAATAATAGAGCTGGAAAATTCTGAGGCTGGAATATTAAATCTGCATTTGGGTTACTCACAAGAACTGTCTCATTCATTATTATCATCATCATTATAATTATTATTATATTTGAGAACTTTATTATAATCAAATGCTATAAAATCTTCACACATATAAGTATTACACAATATGTCAATTTTATGATTTCTTTGAACATCATGTCCAATCACTTTCTTTAGATTGTCCATAAATATATCTAAAACTACAATGAATAAGGTCAACTAAATGAAAATTTTTAAAAGAAATTTGAACATACCTGCATGAAGAATTATATACTTTAATTAAAACCGAGTTAATCAAATCTTATTAATAAATATTCATAATGCTTATGATAGCTAAGTAAGACCTTTTCAAGAACATAAATGTGTAAATATAATAAAATAAAATATAAGATATTAATTCCCTTTCTCTGACAGTTGCATAGACTCTTGATAATCTGAGTGGTCTGGTTTTGACAACTAGATTATAAAGTCAATATGTTGCAGCTAAAAATCTCTTTAGAACAGCCATTTTGATATTTTGATACCTAATGTTGTTGTTTTTTTTCAGAAAAAAAGGTATATCTTTTATAATTACTTTAGTGTTGGACTAAGCTGATCTCCACAATAAAGTGAATTTAGAAACATTGGATTATCTTAAAGATTTAATTATCAAAAAAAAAAAACATTTTTATCTACTAATTTTAAAGTTGTTTTTTAAAGCCTTCCTAAAATTTACACTACTAGTTTCAGTCATCACAATATCCTACAAACTATTTATTAGCATATTACAATTTAAGTTTTATAAAAATGTGAGAGATGGAATAGAACTTAGATTGTATGTTATGCATTTGAATTGATAAAACATCTTTCAGAAGATTGTATTAAAACTTAGTGTGATAAAAAAACCTATTCTATAAATATTCAGTATGATCTAATGAAATATCTAAAAGAAGTTCTATATAATTTTCAGCTTCGAAAGAAAGTGTAAAACTAAATTGTCTAAAACATTGTTTTTCAGATATATAAAAATATCTCTTAGTGTCTGAAAATAGAATATTTTAAAACAGACTGATAATTTGTGAAATAATACTTTCACAAACTAAACCTTTTACTATCAATATAATGAAATATGTGTGAAAGAAACTGCATTTATCACAATAGTTATCTTTAAATTGTAATTAAACTGGGGAAAAGTACACTTAAAACTTTACTTTGTCATCTTCACAATTAAAATTATGTTTTGGTAAATTGTTATTTTTATGCACTTTCAATGTCTTTTGATTTTTTACTCATCTTTCTGCTAACCAAAATATCAGCCCCTATCATTGTTTATTTTAAATAATTTGATTTATAATTTTTAGTTTATATTAATTAACAAATAAGTTTAACACACCCTGAATTAGACATAAATATATCTGAAGAAATATCAATTCCAGACAGCATGCATAATATTCTATTAAAGCTTCCATAGTATATGAAAAAATGACCAAAGTATTATGCAATAAACATTCATTTGGAATTTAACTTTCTTCAACAGTTGATGTTCATTCATGCAAATATAAAAGCTATTATATGTGTATGGATTTTTAGCAGTGTTTCAAGACAGCTGACAAAGTAGACTATTGCTAAATCGCACATGGATTGCATTTTTTTTACTTAGTATGGCAGTCCTAATAAAAAAAATGCATTACACATAATATTAACTGTATATATATAGTAAGTATATTTTTGAATTCAATTAATAAAGCTTTTATTTTAAAAAATAATCTTAACAAATGTGTATAATGCAATTTTTAACTACTGAAAACATGTGGTTTGATTTTTATAGATAAATATTTATCCTTATTAAAACATGTATCAAATTTGACAAATAAAAATACATATTCTTACCCATAGCATTACTATTGAGAAGCAGAACACCATGGGACATTCCATTTTTTTCCATACAGGTATAAAAAGGATGGACTCCATAATGATTACCTTCATACTACATTAAACATAAATAACTCATATACATATAATTGATTGTGTACATAAATTAACATATATTAACATTTAATTAACATGTAGATGAATATATAAGTTGACAACTAAGTAGAATGCTTGAACATAAATACATAGATGGACATATAAATAGTAGTAAAATTATTTGTTTTTTAAATTTTAATTGTTAAATGCTACTCAGGATGATATACATGCTGTAAGCTGACTATAACTATTATTTATTTATTTTATATTGGTTTACTGAATATTGTAAAGTTTATACTAGAGTTTTTTGCTTATTACATTTATTTTATATGATTTTAATATATAGAAAGATGAATGGATGGATGGATAGATAGATATAAAATGATTAAAGATGATTTTTAATTATACATACATAGAAGAAACAATTATATAAGAATGTCATCTCCCCTCTAGACAAGGTAAGTAATCAGAAGCCTATATATACATAGATGGGTGAATAAATGAATGGATGGATGGATGAATGGATAGATAAATAGAAAGAAAATAATTAAAGGTGATTTTTAATTATAAATACATAGAAGAAACAACTTTAATAAAAATTCCATCTCCCCTCTGGCCAAAGTAATTAATCAGTAAGCCTGTACATACATCTATACACATGACAGAACAGCTAGTGGAATATTAATTTCTTCAATTTATGAAAACACAAGTTCAAGATATTACTCATTCACAATATCCTCAATTACACATAGAAGAAATATTAAACTGAAAAAGAAACATATTGGATTTTTAATAAAAAAATATTTAATTAATAAGAATAATCATCAATATATATATATAATAATAATACACCTAATCTTTATAGTTATATTTGTTAGAATGTGAACCACCTTTCAATAAAGAGATAAATCAAAATGTTTCCAGAAGCATATCATTTTCAATTTCTAGTTCTGTACGACTGCACCATTGTAATATCCAGTTCTAGTCAGATATATAAGGGCCGGGGTCAGTAACTTTGACTGGCCAAAATGATTGAGGTTGAGTATGAGTTATTGCATTCAACAACTAAAAGTATTTATATAATGAAATACACGCACACGGCAGTTGGAGTTAATAGGTTTATACATATATTCCCGAGGGTCAATACATGAATACAAATTATTATATAAATAAAAACTGATTAATACATTATTATACATCACTATATTCTGTACATGTTAGTACATTATATATTAAGGCCCGTAGACTTGCATTAATTAATATCAATATCTATACGACCTGTAATTGTCTCTAGGTCTATCTTGGTACATTCAGAGGTAGACCTCTCCGCAAGATGAGCTGAAAGTGAAGTAGTGTGAATTTTGAGCACTCAGGAAAATGCGTCCATCCTTCAAACTTCATCTCGCAATTCTGACCTAGTTTATTCCCGCCGTCCTGGGTGTTACACAGTCTATTCCCATTGATCATCCCATGACACGAGGTTCAAAGTGGCTAGTTTGGTTATCTCTGACTATTTCAGTTATGTATTCCACTACTTCGATATTAACTTATGATTACTAATTATTTATAATCTAATTAATCTTTACTTCCTTTAATCAACAACCATTATTATCTCATTTTACTATCTTAATCATTAATGTGAATGCTTTTAGCATACACGCACGTACTTAAATATTTTGTAATAATTACCTTATTATAGTGCGTGTATATGTGAATACACACATGCATAGCAAGTTTAAATAAATCTTTTATTATTAAAATATTTAAATCAATAAATTAATATTATTCTAGTATGCTAGATGTTTTAAAATATTATTTAAAATGTAACAGTGCATTTTAAGACTATTGAATATAAAAAAATTAATAAAAATATTAATTAAAAATAATTATGTAATTTGAACAAATAGAATATTAATATTTCTTACTTAGGCTTTTCATAAAAAATTCAATCTGTATGTACATTTAATAAAAGCTTTATTACAGGGAAATTCACTAGTGATTTATTATAACTTAATTGATAAAATCATCGCTAATAAAACTTTGTGTATTCTTTTATCTTTTAAATGAAGAACATGTTTTGTACTATTGGTTGACTTTATATATGTACAGAAATTATATATCCATTGAGTTTTGGCATTATTCTTAAGCAGCTTCCTTTGCGCTTGAAATAGAATTTTCTGTAAACTTTCTGTGCAACTTGTAATTGGGCTTGAAATAAGATTTTCCAGATGGTATTCTTTAATCATTATCAAAAATAAATAAAACATAATTTTAAAAAAAGGTTTTATAGCCAACTATCATTGGATACAAGTGATTATAGCTAGTTTTAATATACTTATTTGCACCTTTATGGGCTGTGACCTTTTTAAGTTCTACTCTGAATATTATTGCAACTAATATTAATAATCCTATTAAATTTTCAAAATAATGATGAATACTTAAATAAGACTAAAACCTTAATACAAGTGCCTTGAGACCTCTACAAATCTAAATGCAAGATTCGACTTTATGAAGATAAGAACGGCCACATTCTTATCTTCAACCTATTTTTCTATACATATAGGCAAATCTAAAGCATTATGATTTGGGATCATGAAGCTAATAAATTCTTCACTGATTAAGTCCACTGTTAAACATTAACGATCACAAAATCTTTTGATTTACAATGAGTTAATAGTCAGATCTTAAATTTAGAAATATTTTGAATCAATTTAAAGTTGTAAATATTAATTCTTATTAAGTGCAATTTCAGCACGTAATACTTAAATAATATGACTAAAACCTTAGTACATGCACATTGAGTGCTTAATTGTTTAATGTTTAACAGAAATGTTTTCAATTTCATTCTCATGGTTTTGTAGTTAAGTAGAGATAAAAAGTAGTAGCTGCTGGAGGGTTGCATTAGATCCTAAGTTCTAGGTGCAGTACTCTCAGATCCAAGGCTCCTCAATGACAAAGACCACAAGCCAGAAACTAGTCTGGGGATATTGGATGAGTAGGCACTAGATGGGGATTTTATGCACAAGCCTTCTGGCATCCATTGATTACTCTGGTTGGTACAGGGTGGCACTACTGTATGGAGAGTTTTGCCTGTTTAATAACAGTTATGTGCTAGCATAAGAGATGGATATCATGTGATGTTTAGTGGTATATATATATATATATATATTATATTATATTATATTGGTATTCAAATATTACATATTCAGCCTATATTCTGCCCATCTTCTGTGTATTTAAATGAATAACTTAAGGTCCTACATACAAAGGATCAGAATGATTTAAGGTCAATATGGGTATGACAATAATGATGGCATCAACAAGGGCTTTGAGTACTCCATCATTTTATTTTCAATAGCATGGATAGCTGAAGAGTTGAAGAGTAAAGATAAAAAAAGAAGACTTGGAGAGTGGAGATAAAAAAAATATTGTCATAAAAAGATAAATAAATCAAAACAGAAATATGAAAAGTAAATACTATTAAAGTAATGAAGGAAAATCATTAATATGCATAAAAAAAAGAATTAATATAAAAGAGTCAAAATCTTTAGCAATAACATATACGTATGTGTGTGCATGCATTAAATTATTATTATCTTAATAATATTACCTTTAATTAACTGATTAAATTTTACTTTGTCAATGCATATACATATATATCGAGTTTGCCTTGATAACAGATGAAGATTGTTAATGATATTGGTATTGTTTAAATGTTACTACTATCATGTATTTATATAGGCACAATTTTACTATACTTGATAATAAACAAGAAATACCCCAATTTTTACATATATAACTATAATTTTACATACATTTAACTATGAATAACTATAATAAATAATAAAAGTTCATATTGTTCTCTACAGAGTAATCATTAAATAAAAGCTTTAATGTTATCACTGGATATGATGTTGTAAAAAATAAGACAGAGAGATCCAATTACTCTAATTATTTGTTTTACAATATTGTAATCATTAAAACATTTATTTAAAATTCAACCTTACAAAATTGTATATACTGCCATTTGAAGTGTGCATGCATGTACATGGAAATTGAAAATTACTATATGTAATTGAAAAATGTAAAGTTGCATTTGCATATATATATATATGCAGATGAATACAAACTGTAAGAGAAAATGTATAAAGTTGGAATTTCTCACCCCTTTTACTACACCTTGATCTCTAGCAAACATTGGCCAAGTTTTATAATTTAGATTGTGCTTAAAACTATCATGCCGATTTTCTCCAAAACCATATATGTACTCAGAAGGTAGTTTGGTAGCAATTTGCAGAAATTTATCAGCAAAAGTTAAGCCTCCTACACTGGTGTCCCACCTAATAAGTGAAACAAAAAAAGACTTTAGTAATTAAAATGTAGGATATATCAACAGGTATGCTTCTATTGTTATAAAAAAAGATATATTAATAAATTAAATGTATATGAAATATAACTCTTCATCAAATGTAAATTTTTATCACTTTATAATTGTTATAATTAAAGTATCAACACTTATTTAAATGATTTAGCATTTGGAATGGTTTTTACCTCTGCCCTCCCCAATTAAGAATTGCTACATATCAAATACAAACAAATATTAGATAGTAATTAGATTGGAATTAATTGTTTGAAAAAAGCTAAATTTAAAAAATTCTTAGATGCTTGAGTAAGTTTTCAAGGTCAATCCTACTTACAACTCTTGTTCACAGGTTTTGTTGGAAAGAATTCTATGTATGCTACTTTATAAAAAAAAACCTCATAATATTTATTGCAGTTTTTATTAGTAGGACATTAAATTAAAAACTGTTAATCCAGAGACTAGCAATTCTAGCTTGCAATCAAATATCTATAATTAAACCTATTTCAGGAAAAGACTTGCTTCCTAGGAAATTTATAATAAAAAAACACATCTAGACATTAAGATAGAATTGTTTAAGTTTGAATATTTTAGTGCTTGAATTCAAAGCAATGGATCTTGTGATTTTCTTGTAAATCTTTAAAATATTACTATGGCACGATAGTTGATAGTAAAGATCCAACGTTAAAGATCACAACCTCCCTCATTTTATAATTAATTAAATAGAAGTAATATCTCTTTTTTTTTCTAGATGAATACAGATCACTAAAATGCAGTCACAGATCTAAGTTCTAAACTATATTGTTAAAAAAAACTTGGCTTGAATCCAAAACTTTACAGCATTTGATAATTTTAAAATATAAACTTAAATAACATAATGTAAATAAAGGAAGTTATTGGATGATATAGTATAAACTATCATTTTCAACAGAAAAAGGTCAAAAGCCAGAAACAGGTTTGAGAATCTTTTTGTTATTACTATTTGGTTTTCAGAGATTGTTTACATTTACAAAAATCAATCTGAAATTTAGATAAAAATTATTAATATTTTTATCTTTTAATAGTGTTATGGAAGTCTATTTACCTATTATGCTTGCAAAATGGATTTGAATCTGAATCAAGAAAACTAAAAAATATTTTTTTACATAAAAAATTTTTTCAGGTAGCCAACTTAGATAAAACTTATCTATTATTTGCTTGTCAATGGTTATCTAATTATTTTTAGTTAGAGATAAAAATAAGGATGGAAAAATGTTAAATCATTGCAATTTATTAATGAGCAAGATTCTCTATTAGATAGAAACAATTGGATGGACCACATACCAGATTATTTACAATTTGTTATATTTACCTTTACTATTAAATATAAAATAGACTTGAACCCTGCATGATTTTACAACTGATATTTGCATAGAATAAAATTGTCATCTGCTGGAATATGGTTACTTAAGTAGCATTTTCATTACTATGAATGTAACATGCATCTAATATTGAAATTTAGCTGTTTTTAATGGTTCAAAAGAACTGAATTATAATTTTTTTTTATTCAGTGAACTTGTTGTATAAATACTGTTTGTAATATTTGCTTTTCATTTTACAAAACTCATTATTCCATTCATAAAATATTAGCTTTATTTCCATATTTGTATTTATATATTGAACTATTTTCATAATCTAGTATAAGTATTGAATGACTTTAAAAAAATTTAGCTTTATTTAAATATTCCAAATACATTCAACTCATTTAGTTAGAGTGTTAACTTGAAATTTGAAATTCGAGATTCTAAAATTCCAAGTTCGATTTCCATGCTAGTACTGTCACTGATCAGGTGAGCAACAATTGAAGATGAGGGAAAACAATGCTACTTGAAACATTGTCTATACACTAAGATGTGTTCTATTACTAACAGTTAAATGTATTTGGAATATTTAAATAAAGTTACATTTTTCTAAAGACATTCAATACTTATATTGCATGGTGGAAATAGTCTAATATATAAATACAACTAAAATACTATCATCATAAACCTTCAGGAAAACATTATTTCCATATGTTTATTATTTCACTAATATCAATTACTGATAGAAAAAGGAAATTAATGTTAACTAATATTTATCAACAACATAAGCATAATCTTTCATTTATAAAAGTTAATGATAGGATCATGTATGACCAGAACCAATTTAAAAAAAAAATCAATTATTCAAGCACATTTATATAGTGACTATTAGTCTAATTATCCTATTTTGAAAAGAATGAGATCCCATTTCTGTAGTGAAAGGTAAGTACAAATTAATCACATAGCTCAGGGATGGGCAAATAGCAGCCTGAGGGCCACATGCAACCGGCCAAGACAACAAGAAAAATCCACCTTGAACTGAGATTTCTTTCCTGTGCATGACCAAAGATTCATGTCTTATTTTCCACTAGGATGGCCATGTCAATACACATGTGCAGTGTAGATACAATGTGCAGTGCTTTTCCAGTCAACATGGTTAATTTCAATTTTGTCTTTGCATTAGCAATTATATACATTTCCAACTTTAGTGAAACTATGAACCCTCTGAAAAAATGTAAAATCGATGATGAATGTCATGTGTTTAATGAAGAATGGACAAACAAATATTTTTTGGTAATACAGGGAATAAAGCAGTGTGTTTTACTGTGTATGAAAAAGGTGTGGCCCTCTACTAACCTTCACTTCCACAAAGTGGTCCCCGATGCGGCCCTCCACCAACCTCTGTGGTCCCCGAGCCAAAACAACTGCCCACTCCTGACATAGCTGATGATGCTTGGATAACAATGAAGAAGATTGCAAATAAGGAGGCCAATCATGAAACAATATGAAAATATATTTGAATAATAGTTTGTTGTTCTTTAAAAAATCAGATATTCTATTTAAAGTGATATTTTTAGAACTCTTTCTTATACCATAATATATTTTTTTACATTTTTTTATTGTTATTTATTGAAGTATGAACTTTCTAATTTACTATTATTTTTTAATACTTAAGACAGTCATAAGTCTAGCCAACAAACTCATTATTAAATTATTTAAATGCCATCTCCAAGGCATCAATCTCATTGTTGCTTTTTTTACCATCACTTTTGCCAAGCATTATGCTGTTCATAATATCATTTGAGGAGTTTTGTCCTGTATTGAGTGACACAAACTTAAAAGCTCGAGTTTCTAGAATGATTTCAATTTAGAAAGGTAAAAAAATCTCAGTTTAATAAAGTGAATGGAATGTTATATTCAATCTTATGCTTTAACTCAAATATTGAATGACTTCCAAGCTACTTGTTACATGATAAATAAATAGGACCATAATTATATAATAGATAATTGTTCTTAAGAATAAGTTTAGATTTAAAATGGACAAATATGTACTTGTTTTTTTTTACTGTCCAGGTATTTTCATAGGTCTTTGTTAGTAAAGATATTTGAAGATAAAAAAAAACACTAATGTTATAAAAAGTTTAAAACCATCTACTTCTTTATTATTATTTTAACTGACTTGCTTTCTCATGTTTTATTTAATATTTATTAGCTATATGAATGTTAATGCGATTAATGTAAAATTTAGGCTGGAGTAAGGAGATTTCTTGTATCATATTGGTTGAGAATATGAAAGTATTTGTATACTGAAATTAATGCTAAAATACTTAGAAATTTCTGTAAATAAAATAATTTGATTTGCTTTTTAAAAATTTTTTCTGTTATACTGGGCTTGTAAGACACCTTGAGCATTAATGAATCATGACATAATGAATACATAAACTAGATAAACAAGAATCAAGTGATTTACTTATCATCATTATTTTTAGTACATAACTGTGCACTGATTAAAATAATGCTTACATAATTGGCTATGAAAAAGTTAAAAGTCATCACTGCCTGTTATAGGTAAATAGTTAAAAAAAATGTATATGTTTTTTTATATGAAATACTAATAATAATTGTTATATGCTCTGTAAATAATTAACAGACTAGATTCTAAGGGATTGTTATATTTTGGAAAAAAATATTGCTTTAGTAACCATAATTTGTATAAGTTATAAAGCTAGGATTTATGATTCCGGAAAAAAGAGAAAAGATTAGAAACGTAAATAGAAAGTTATTGTGAATTAAAAGCAATGAAAAAAGATTGCTGTAAGATAAAAAGAAATGTGAATAATAATACAAGAAAGACCTAATTGATTTAAATATAGAAGAGGCTAGTATTGTTTAGATTAAAATATTAAGCTATTTAAAACTAATCAAGCAAAAGAAATAATTGCAGAGGAAAGGAATGTGCACATGCACAATTAAACACTTGATGATAATTTGAGAAAAGACACGTTGCTGGAGAGGATAGCTTAATGTAAATAACTATTACCTTTTATAATAATTAATACCGGACATTAAACTGTAAAAAAGTATAAATAGTGTGTGCTGAAAAGAACAGCCAACTTTTTCTTACTTTTTATGAAAAAAAGACCAAGAAAAAAGCTGTTGGAAAAGTTATAATGATTTTTCTGTTACAAGGGACATCATCCCAGAGATCTAGCCTCTGTAGGAGTAAACATCCAGATAGGGATCTTAAATAGATCTTACTGGTCTTATTTTATTTGCATACACCTGATAAGGCTCTCAGGAGAACTGTACAGAATCAGGCCATGAGTATAGACAATTTTTGTAGTATTGACTCAACTCAGGTCTGAGAATAGTTAAGACATTGTTTAGTCTTTAAAGTGAGAAGCATTAGCAGTTATTGAGAACTAGATTCGTCAAATTGTATATAATGTATGATGTACTATAATGTAAATAAATATAATTTTCATCTTTATTTAATGATTTTTATTTCAACTTATAATCTATAGTTTTGTCATTTGCTGGCATTCAGCTTCATAGTTGAATACACAACAGTGATATAAAATGAAACTATATTGATATTAGTATACATTTATTATAGATTATATTTAAAGATTTAGAATATGATTTAATGGCTACTTACAAAATTGTTTGGGTGCTTTTTCGAATGATTTGAAAACTGAAAACTTCTTCATTTTTTATGTTTACTATATATCGAGGATTTGTAGCTTTTCCTTCAGGAATATTCCATTCTTCCTTAACTGGAACTTCATATCTTTTTTTTTTAGGATCATAAAACTAAATATAAAAATGTTAAAAATATAATTGAAAACTAATATAATTAATAAAAGAAAAATAAATAAATAGGTAACAAATTTTAATCTATTTTGATATGCTACTCAGTAATATATATATATATATATTCATTGAAAGATCCCCTTATACTGTGGTAGTTAGAACATCTTCTTGCAATGACTTGGATTTGAATTTGGGTGCAAATTAGATTTTTTTTTTCAAATAATTGACAAGTTGTAAGAAAACTTAGAATTATTTTAGACTTGTGACCTATATAATCTAGATATTCAATTATTGATTGATTTTAAAAAGCAATTAACTACTTTTAATTAGGTACAAAATAGTAAAGAAAAATACAAATCCTCATTTTCATTTCATTTTTTCTATTTTTCTGTAAAGATGTTGGAAGGATCTCTAACCTACATTAGGCTACTATATATATATATGTGTGTGTGTGTGTATTTAAAATAAAATAAAAATTCATATAAAATTACAATATTAACCAAAAAACAGAATTTTACTAAAATTCTTTTACAATTATGGTCTCATCTATTAACAAACACACTTTTTAAATTAATAGATGAATCCATGGATGTGGAAGAATTTGAGTTAATAGATGAAACTATGGTTGTGAAAGAACTTTAGTAAATTTTTTTGGCTAGTATTGTAATGTTATATGAATTTCTATTTTATTTATAATTACTAATATAGCATTAGGCAGTATTTAATTAATTTATTAGTATATTGTGACAGAATGGATAGTACCTATCATTTATATTCATATATCAATAATTGAATTTTAATTATAACATATTGCAATGGTCATATTCATGCAACAAAATCAGAATTCTGGCAAATTACACTAAAGCTGATCCAGATGAGGGGTTGAGACCTCGAATCTGACTATACTTCAACTCCTTTACCAGCGCTCCATGATTTACTGTCCTATGGATGGCAAATACAAGGTTACACTCAGTTTCAATTTACACTCAGTCTCAATTTAATTTGTGAGCTGGCATAGAAAATGGTGGAACAAGAGAGTTGGGAATGACCGATAAATTACTAATAATATTAAAACACACACTTATGGCTAAATAAACTAATGCATATAAATTAACACATTAATACTAAATTTTGATTAATTGGGAGTGGTTTGAAGTGGATTGTGAGAGATACACAAAACAGAATTACAATTTAAATTCTTTAATAAATAAACAAGCAAAATTAATTAATATATAAATAAGATGTCCATTGATTAGGTTTTACACATACAGGTGCTATAACAATGATGAGCTAGTTTAGGTTACAGGAATCTCAATTTTTAGAATGCACTTTAAATATATATATAATTATTACAGTTTATTATCTGAGATTTAATATTCATGACTATAGATATGTTATGCCAACTATTCTGGGTTTTCTATGAGAAGCTAAACATTACCAAGAGGATACATGATGAAACATAATTTATTCATGCAGACTTATACATTATGAGTAATAAGTATGCTCTATATACAGATTACTTAGGTAAACTAGAGTCCATGTTCAGACTACAGCTGAAGTTTATAGTAATAGGGTGGAATAAACTGATGATTGTAGCAGAGCTTCTGACACTACAGTGCTAAATTACTAATAAGGTTTGCAGTATGAATGTGTAATTATTCATGAAATTCAGTACCAAGTATTTGGTTCCCTTGGACCATACAACTTGTTATCATAATGGAACATTAGTTTGGGTGTTGGAGCAGCTTTGAATTTGGTTTCTGGACCCTCATGTTCCAGTTGTAAGGTGGCTGTCTGAACTAAATAATGGATGGTATATCACCATAAGCCCATTTTAACAAAGAAAGCACAGAAAGGCATAAATACATATATAGTATTTAGTAAAATACATTCATAATGTTTACTAAATAAAATTAATACTAAAATTAAATTTAAATCTAAATGTTTGAAATACTATAGTTTCATTCTGCGAAACTACCTTAATCCAGTTCTCAATTAGCATACTTTAAACATGCTAAGAGCGGTTTCTCTAAAAACAATCTAGCTTAGAAATACTAAATCTGTATATTTCATCTAATAAACTAGGGAGTAAAAAAAGGATATTTCAGGGCTTAATGAATAATATGCCTTTAAATATTATCCCTGCTATTATCTAACTGCATATATTATTAATTCACAAACCTCACTGATAAGCTAGTACAGAATAACTTAAATAACATACCTATATAATGAGCGTATAGTGGTCTGTTTTTATATATAAGAATAGATTCCAAAATAGATTTATTTGCTAAAAAACAGCATAGGGTATTTTACTGGAGAGCTTCTAATTGTCTCTTTCTAAAATTTACTAAATTACTTATCTCTGCTTTGAAATTGTAGCATATTATAATATATAAATTAAGAATAAAATAAAATAATCAAGATAGAAATAGGCATGACCACAGATTAGAAAAATTAAATAATAACTGATTACAGTTATTATGTTTATAAAAGAATTTACTTTAAAATTACATTTATTTATAGGTATGACTGTTACAGTTATAGATTTAATTAAATTTACATTTAAAGTTTATTTTACATAGTTTATTTTACTGAGGAGTTATTATTTATAAGTTTATGATTTTATGAACATTCATTACAGACAGCTAGCTTAAGAAACTTATTAAGAATATTTTAAATAGAGATTTATAGAGCTCTGCATAGAAGAAATAGTTCCAATCTTCTTCTGGCTGAGTTGTCCAGCATTTGAATAGGCATTGCACACTTGCATAGATTATTCTCCTAGGTGGCTTCTTTAAAACTGGTGGAACTGTTCTCTTGCATTCTGCAGTGAGGTCACCATTCTTCTGAAGGAAGCAGCAAAGCTGGACCTTCCTAGCCAATATTAATTTTTAAAATGGGCATAGCTCCTGGCAGCAACTGCTTTACTTTATAATAGAGAGCATACTGAGTGTTAAAATTTGGGGTTTTTATATTAGTCTTCTGATACCCTCATCACAAACCTATTAACTTGTTTACAACTTTAAAATTTAATCTTTAATTTTAGTATCTTTTAAATTTTACATTAGCACCTCAGTAAAGACAAAAGAAAATCTTTAGCAAATTTAAAATAGTACTGCCTGGATGATTTGCTTTGTCCAAAATATATTTTAAATTTGTTATTTTTAAAAATCTATTTTGACCCCCATGCAAGTCTAACACAGGTGCATGTGGCTGATATTTTGACTAAGAATTATTCAATATTTTAAAACTAAACTATTTAGCATAAACATTTCACTATATGTAAAAAAACCTCTG